>JANFOE010000296.1:1872500-1895419 GCA_025667525.1 Glebionis coronaria
TTGTAATTTAACTTTTAGTATAATTGATTTATAGTTTACACTCAAGTAGCATTTTAATGTATTTTAAAATGTTATTTTTACTATAACTTAATTGTGTTCGCAAAAAAACATAGTTGATAAGGTTGTAAAGTTTTTAGTATGCGGATAATTTTTTTTTAAATTCAGAAGTTCTTTTCTGGAGCACTCAAATAGTAAGATGTACGTAAATCAATCAGTGAAAATTAATATTTTTATTGGCTAAAACTAATTTTTGTCATTAAACTTTAAACTATTGACAATACTTAGTTAATTAGTGATAGTAAAACCACCACTTGATAATTAATGACAAAAGAAAAGGAAATTTGTCTATAATTTATAAATTTATAATTATATATTGGCATCGGGAATGAAAGCAAAGGTCTTCTTGTTAGACAAACCAATGTTTCTTTGGTCTTTAATGTTGCTGACTATCTATCAGCTAAAAAACAGTACACATAAAATCCCTGGAAAAAGAAATCCTTGATTTTAAAACCACCATCATCTAAAACTCAATTCATGATTTAACTCTTTAATATCTTATTATACTACGTCTTACCTGGGTGCATTTCATGAACTACAACTATATAGCCTTTTAACAAATATCGTTAAAAAAAAATTTTATGGGCGAGCATGACTTATAATTATCGTCTATATTTTTCTGTTTAGCTAAATATTGGTGTTAACAAATTTTATATTTTACAAAGATCTTTTTAAGCATATTCCTAAGTATATTTTATGGTTTCTAAAGTAATCGTATATAATTTTTATTGACTTTATTGAAAATTATACACGACAAAACAAAAGACGTGGACATAAATAATACAAAATTAAAAATTGTCGTTTTTTCAACCTTGTTGTGAATTATAATGTCTTTTTTTAGAAAAAAATTATTTAAGAATAAATTATACAAATGAGGATGTAAAATATCAAAAGTTAAGTGTGTATTATACTAATATATGTAAAAAGTAGGGTTTAAGAAAACATAATTTAAAAAAAGTTAATTCTGGAAAAAAGTATTTTTTTTGTTTTTGACAAAAACTTTTAATTAAGAAATGGTAATTACTTTTTCGATTTTTTTTAAAAAAAATTTCGAAGATATTTTTACAAAAAAAAATTCAGATTTTTCTCCAACAAAAATTCAATTTTTTACTTAATAATATTTTTTCCGAATTATGATAGTAGTTAAAAAAGTTATGAAAAAAATTATTTCTTCAAAAAAATTGATTTTTGTTTTGGACAAAAAGTTTGCAAAAAACAATTTATAAAAAAAATTAGAAGAGTTTTAAAAAACAAAAACAATAGCGTTAGTATTAAGGACTGACAATGCAAATGTTTGATGCAAACGCTCGTTAACCATTTCCCACATAAGCAAATTGCCTGTTAAATAGGCAGTAAAATGGGTACACGTACAATATCAGCCGGTTTGCTAAAGTACACGTACCATATAGATAATAAAATAAATACATGTACCATATCGATACAATTAAGAAAGTACATAGTTATTTTATGCCTTAAACCCTGAAAAGTATAAGAAATCAACAATAGACTAATGTTAGTTAGGACCAAATCCTTTACATTTAAAAAAATTGATAACTTTAAATGGTAATTGCCTTAATATTATCTATTTGTATTTGATATGAACTTATATTTGGATATAGTAGAATCAATAATTGTATTATTATTGTATAAGAAATGTGGTAAGGTAGTCATGATCTTAATTCCTTTGATTTTAACATTATTTATCATCCAGTTTTCTTTGTTTTCCTTTTGTAACTTTAAATCTTGAAGGCTAAAATTAATCCACTTATGTAGTTAGTGACCTTTTTTGGTGAGACTAATGTATATTTTATAATGTACATTTGTTCAGAGAAAATCCATTGTTTTATGATTCTTGTTATATTATATGTCTCACCGACTGATCATGGTATCCTTTATTTCATTAGTAGCAGAGGTGGCAAGATGGGCGGGCGAGTAGAGACGGGCAGCGAGCTAAACAGGCGACGGGTTAAACGGGCCGGTTGAATGGGCGCAAACTAAAATAGTAAAATAACATATAAAAACATTAAAACAAAAAATAATAATACTTGTTTGAAAGTCGTGAATAAAAAATTAAATATATAAAAAATCATCCGAGTAGCCTAAATAGTAGTTTACAAGTGCGCCCATTAAACCCATTCACTTTCTTACATGTGCGTCCATTTAACCTATCAATAATAATGAATTGACAAAAAGTATCTCGCCTTTTTTTCAATAAAAATACCAAAAAATGCTCATATTTATTAAAATAAGGAAAATTTGACACCTCTAGTAAATCTTAATATACAAACTTATAGATTCTTCACACATTCTATTTTTTTGTCTACATCTTGATAATATAGTTTCTCTTGAGAAAAATACTACTGTATGTATCAAAATGTTTTAGGCAATCATATAATTTCATTGACCTAAATTTTGATCCCATTGTTACAATGAATCTGAACCAAATTGGTTGGAAGATACAATGAAGGATGAGTGCCATGGTATGAAGTCCACTGTGCCTTATGGGATCCACCATGTCCCATCCAATCTAACAATTTAGCCATTAACACGATAAATTAATGATATAAATCGCTTTTCTTGGTGTTTCATTGGTTATAAGGCTGCAGCATAATACAAACATAAACTCTCTTTGATTTTATTATATGGTTCAAATAATTTTAAACATATTAGTTGTCATTTAAATCAAATGGATCATGCGTTGTGTTGCATTAGCCAGCAAAAGAAGAAAATGTAAGCTTCCATAGCATTTATGTGGATACTGTGTCTAGGATTTCTAATATAATCAGCTTGTTGTATATAGTCCAATGACAGATACAAAATGGTTTCACTTATTGGGGAGTGAAGGAGGGTGATACTTCTTTTATATGTACAGATATGAAGTGATAAGAACTTAAGAAGTATTCAAACTTGAAACCAAAACCTATACAAAGATAAACATGACCAGACAAGAAGTGGTCAGCATCCCTTTGTGCCCACTAAACCAGCTATTCAATAAAAGTCTACATCAGCAGCGTTCTTCTTGTAGACCCCAGAAACATTATTATTATTACAATAAAAGTTTACATCATCGAATAAAACGATCATGCATTAACTATAGACTTTAGACACCATTTGTCTGTTTAATATGTTCTGTTTCGAGCTCAAATGATTTGACGCGTTTAAGATCAAACACAACCAAATCTCATTATTCATAAGTGAGTAGAAAAAGGCAATTATTTTACATTTAAATTAATGGCAGAAAGAGGAGAGCCGAGAGAGTAAAAGAACCTGTGAAAGTATCGCACCTATTATACTTTCAAAATCGCTGAATATGTTGTAGTGTCGCTTTAAAGTATCCACCAACTGTTTGGAAGTGATCAAATCATCCCGAGACTCGAGAAAAATTATCTCTGTCAGATTTTCAGGCAGTGAACTTCGTGAGGTAGTCAGAATGCTATTATACATATCAAGGAGCTCTTTTCTGATTTGACTAATGTCAAAATAAGATCCTGCATTATTAACCAACTTATGACTTTTATTTGAAAACTGCAAACTTTATGCTGAATAAGTGGCTTAGAGAATTAACTACTGTATTCAACGCATCATCCCCTGCGTTTGACATCTCTAAAATCTTAAAAGATGGCTTTAAAAATTGCTTTATCTCAATTGACATATCTGATACAATAGGTTTAAAAGTCAATGACTTGGTCACATGAATGGCGTCAAATCAGCAGTCTCAGCTATTTGACATTACACATTCCTGCTGCGTCCAAAAAGATTTAATTGTGACACATGCAAATAAAGATGTATAAGATAATAAGTTGTCAAACCCGGAACACATGAACAGTTCCTTGACCCTCTTTTGTAATTTTGGAGCTCCAGGTGCAGGGTAGTTGAGCTGGTCTTGAAGAAAATTTCAGGAAAGCATACTATAAGAATAAATGCATATTGATGAACATGAGGCGAGACACTTGCGTCAAAAACTTGACATGTTACACAGCTCACGTGATGAAGAATTTCTAAGATATCTATGAAAGCAGAGACACACACTTTTTTTTGTGGATAGGAGGAGGATTTTGCAAGTCAGCAATAATGCAAGCTGCCAAGAAGAAAGCGGAAATGAAGAAATTATTCAAAAGAACCTAAAATCGACCTTGGAACAGTGCTCGTAGACATTTGGATGCATTAAATGGTCCTGTATTATGAGAGTCCCTAAAATTACGAACACCGTGCGAAAGAGTGTTGTTTTCTCTCCAATCAAATTGTCGGGGGTAGAGAAGAAGGTGGCGGAAAGTTTAATATTGAGTTCGAACATACCCCGTGAATCAATAAAAGAATCAAATCAGATTGTTGTAAGATGAAGTAAGATGTTTGGGGGTCCCACTTACATAAAAACGAATGGCTCATGGTTTTTCTATACCTGCAGTTTGCCAATAATTGTTTATGTAACCAGGGGCGGAGCTAGGGATATTCTCAGGGATGAACCAATTATGCAGGAACACATAGGATTGTTCAACTGGTTAAATATTTGAAACAACTAATTAATGATCAAATTGGAGTGATTCCTATTAGTTGATGTTACACTCCATCTTTTGCAGGCATGTCACAAAATGAGTCATAACAAATTGGATTATAGTAGTAGATAATGTTTGGATGTGCTTGTACTTGATGATATAGTAATCATTTGTTATAACACTGATGTGTATTATTTTTACCCGTTAACTAAATATAAGAATAAAACTACATGTAGCATCAGGATTCCATCTGTGGAGATGAAAAACATTTGTTTCTTTTCTTTATCGAAAACTGAAATCTAAAACTATTGATAGCGCCAAAGGTTTATAGGCGGGTAATATACCACAAGTAATATTTAGATTCAGTTAGCATTCCTCTACATGATACTCCCTCGGAAACTTTTTGAGTCACTCTTCCCACTGAAATAGCACAAAAGATCAGCTGAAAGTTTTAGCCTCGCTTTCCATTCTTAAGTCAAAATATTCCATTGTCCAACATGAACACCTACAAATTTAGCCCAGCCATATGTGTGAAGTGCTATTGATATAATAATAGTTTACCATATTCCGATAGGATTTCTATCTAGCTGATATAGAAAATTCTGCTCCTTTTCAGTTTAATGCCCCTTAATGTTTTTATTAGAGATGTACTTTGTGTTTAGCAAGACATCAGAAGTAACATCGGAGGGACAAGAGTTAGTCTCCCTTTCACCACTGCTCCTTCGACAACTTTACTTATAAATCAGCATTTAAGGTTTTGTTTACACTCTTAAAGGTTCAAACATGCCAAATAAGAAATTGCTTGCCAGTGTTTGAACCTGACCCATACAAATTCTACACAACCCAAAGACTTGACTTTGCCATCGTGTATGTTTTTTAATTAGAACTATTTGTTGCGGGTTGTTTCAGGTCGGCAATTGTTTATCTTGTACAAATGAATCCACTCAATGTCCCAATTCTGAGTGAAGGAGAACGAAGCTAAGAATTTCGGTGTGAATAAGTTAACTATAATCCAGAATCATTTCAAATGATTTTTGGTTTTAAAATAACACTGTAAAAACGTTATGGAATGGTCCTAACAGCTATACTGACCTTGCAAAGTGAGACACGTGCTGTAGGTAGTAACTCGTGATGGTGTGTTGCAAGCTTTGCAATCATGGTCACAAGAGTAGCCTCGAGTGGGACGATCTTCTCACAATTGTGCTGCTAGATCTAAGAACAAAATCTCCAACGCCTAGCCGGCTTTCAAGAAAAAACATATCTACAAAAATAAGGGACAGACACCGAATATGTTTGGGATTAAATTTTGTGAACACACCAGAAGAGGGGAAAAGCATCACAACCAAAATATTCAACTCTATGGGCACACGGGTAAATTATTTGTAGTGTTCGTCATAGTAATCATGCTGATGGCTCATTTGTTTGTTGTATCATAGTCACCATGCTGTTGGCACACTGGTTGCTACTCCATATCCACCGGTTGCCACCTACACCAGTTTCAACAAACAAAAATTGAGTTATTTTGCTAAACAGTAGTTATAAATGTGATTAGTATAATAAACCATTGATATCTATAACGCCTATATGGACCCCCATCTTTTTACATGGACTTCCTATTTTCTATAAGGATTTACGTAAGAGATTTCAAGAGTAAAAATTCGCTCTTGCTTTGAAGGTAATTAAGTTATAATAGTTAGTTAAACTGAATCTAAAACAAAGAGTTAGATTTTCAATCACTGCCGGTAAACACTGAAATAGGTTAATAATGGCCACATCTATTGATGTGGAACCCATCACGACAAGAAAGAAAGGGAAAAGAAATAATACGCAGCTATTCGGCATGAAATTTGTAAAGCATGATGAATTTATTACCGTAAACATCTTAGAATCCGGATCCCACTCCCGGTGAGAGAAGAACTTGGGTGTCGATTTGTCAATTTCTGTACTTGGAACTTGTAAAACAAAATGGCATAGTGAGCACTTGAAATAAACCATCATAGTTACAAAAAAGAATAAAAAATATCTTGAAACCAACCGTCTCATATGCCTCAGCAGGAAACAAAAGATATTGGCGACTTTTGTCAAAAGATTCAAGTCTCTGTCCATGCAGCATAGGGAATTAAATTAGGGTAACATCTTGTTGTCAGAAATAAAAGAAAAACACATACGACTAAACTACCATTAAATACTAAAGCAAGTTGAATCCTACAAAAACTTAACTTAATTATTTAGTGATGGTATATTGGTAAAGCAAACGTTTCTTAATAAAACTGCTTAAACAATGCCATTTTATATCATATGAAGATGATATCTCTCACACACAGCCATAGAATTGCTTGGAGCACAATATAGCCAAATGCCTATGAGAAATTTTCACTTTTAAAGGTTCAATATACACAAAAGCAAGTAAGTACAGACCTGCTCAAAGGATGACATAAATCAATGTCTTGGATTATATATGCATACCTTTCGATAACATATATGCACGACTTCTAAGAACAAAAGTGCATTATGAACATGTAAAGGTTGACGCTATCCCCATGTGATTCAGTACCATATATAATTGCTAAGGTTTGTTGTGGACTAACTGAGTATTTTGTTCTTATTAGATCAAAATACTTACGACCTTGCTGAGTCAAGCCAGAATGGCTACATGCAAATACCTAGGAGAAATTTGCACTTTTAAAGGTTCAGTATACATAAAAGCAAGTAAGTATAGACCTGCTCGAAGATGACATAAATCAATGTCTTGGATTATATGTGCATGCCTTTGATAACATATAGACAGGAATTCTAAGAACAAAAGTGCATTCTGCACATGTAAAGGTTGACGCTATCCCCATGTGATTCGATACCATATATAATTGCTAAAGTTTGTTGTGGACTAACTGAATATTTTGTTCTTATTAGATCAAAATACTTACGACCTTGTTGAGTCAAGCAAAAATGCCTACATGTAGTCAAGACTTCAACTAAAGTAATTGAATTAGGAAAAAGTATTTGCACCTTCCATTTGTGTGAAAGTCCTTTGTATCCAAACACATGCCTGCAACAACTTGTCAAAAGTTGGTTATCACCTTATAATTGAACCTATATATTTGCAACAAAATTAACTGAATCAGGTAAAAAAGAACATAATAGGTGAATCATTTGGCACCTTTGTCTACTTCCTCCAAGACCAAGAATGACCTTCAAAAATAAATACTCCATCCTGCCCAAGCTTTTCTAACAGGAGATCCAGTATCGGCCTCTCGTTGCTACAATACCTACAACAATGTAGTCTAAATATTAGTGTCTTTTTGTGCCTTTACTGTCTTTTATTTTTAAATTGGTTTGTTAGGGTAAAAAAAATATAATGTGAAACAGCTCCAGAAATTCATCGGCTGTCATCAAGTTGTTGGAATCTAGAAAAGAAGTCACACGAAACCCGAATAACCTCACACGTACATCCCGAGTTTATTGCAAAAGACGCAGACACAGCTCTTGGGATAAATGGCTAAAGCAAGATTAGGATATATAGATTTGCAATGGTTTCACTTAATCATCTCAAAATTGATATACAAATTAAAGCGAGTTTCACATCACAAGCATCACCAAAGCACATGTCAGCAAGTTCATCATTAAAGACTAATTCACTTACAATGTGATAAGGCAGTAGCTGCATCAAATGGGGGAACATGAAGGCTGCCAAAAAGAAGAAGAGTTTGAACCTCATTGAAGGCTTCCAAAACTCAATTTCCACCCGCTTCCAAAAATAATCAGCTAACAGAAACACCAATTTTATGTCTCTCGAGATCTCACAACTTGCAAGTTTATCATTAAAAACTAATTCACTTACAATGGGAGAATGTAGCAGTTGCATCAAATGGGGAAACATGAAGGCTGCCAAAAAGAAGAAGAGATCGAACCTCATTGAAGGCTGCCAAAACTCAATTTCCATCCGCTTCCAAAACTAATCAGCTAACACAAACACCAATTTTATGTCTAATAAGAACTGGCAACCGTCGGGTTTAAATCAAATTAATTAGGGGAAAATTGATTAATCATAATCAAACAACAAACATCAAAGACTTTATAAATTAGGGTTTAAAACTAATACAATTGAAAGTGAATCAAACCAAAAAAACCAGAAAAAAAAATTAAAAATCAAAATAATTAAAAGAAAATGGATTAGGGTTTAAAAGTAATACAATTAAAAGTGGATGAAACAACTAAAAAATGGATAGAACAGTATTTGTAACAAAAAAAATAAAAAATAAAAACAATTAATTATGAAAAGTGGATTAGGATTTAAAAGTAATAGAATTAAAAATCGATGAAAGAACAAAAATAAAGTGGATCGAATGTGTTTTTATTAAAAAATAACAAAGATCGAATACTTTCATTGAGGTTTTTGGATTAAGATTAAGAAACGGTTGAAAAAGGGAAAAAAAGGTACGTGTGTGTGTTTTTCTCGCCCCGTATGTGTAAGAGAAAAATGGATAAAAATGAAAAATACACATTATATATAGTGGTGGTATCAAAACGCGATTTTGGGAAAAAAATGCGTTTACAAAAACTGCGGCTCGCCCAAAATCGCCCAAAATGAGTTAAATAAGGAAAAAAGTGAGATTTTTTAGCAAAACTCAAATTCTATTGGTTAAAAGATGTGACTGGGATATGACTGGATTAAAAACTATGGTTTCAAGTCATAATTATACCTATATAATATATATATATATATATATATATATATATATATATACATATATATATATATATATATATATATATATATATATATATATATATATATATATATATATATATATATATATATATATATATATATATATATATATATATATATATATATATATATATATATATATATATATATATATATATATACATATATATATATATATATATATAGTGTAACTTTATTTACAGAACCCATCTTAGTGACAGATTTTGCAGAACTCTTGCTTTTGAAGGTAAACATGTATGTTTGAAGGAGTACATGTATGTTTTTAGAGAATATATGTATTCACGAAGCATATTTGAAGTTCTTTTTGTCAAAATTAAATAAAATTAAAAAAAAATATCCAAAAACATACATGTTTGAGGGCGTGCATGCGTGTATGTGCACGCATTCAAAAATATACATTTTTGAAAGCGCGCATGCATGTATGTGCACTGATATAAAAACATACATGTTCGCTTTCATAAACATACATGCAAGCCTTCAAACATACATGTTTGCCTTCAAAAACAAGAGTTCTGCAAGTTCTGTCACTAAGATGGGTTCTGTAAATAAAGTCCCCCTATATATATATATATATATATATATATATATATATATATATATATATATATATATATATATATATATATATATATATATATATATATATATATATATATATATATATATATATATATATATATATATATATATATATATATATACTAGCCTCAAGGCCCGTCTGATGGACGGGCTAGCTTTCAAAAAAAGTTTTAGGATAATAAAATGAGGGTAAAAGGTAAATAAATTCATGTTATGAAATAGATAACTGAGTTTTGTTATAGATTATGTAAGTTAGTAAATAAAGTTTCAAATAACACTATAATACATTGATTAAATAAGTAACAAAATTTTATATCATAAGTTAGTAAATAAAGTTTCAAATAACATTATAATCCATTGATTATAATACATTAATTAAACAAATAACATATACTCCATACTTCGTAACTGTTTAGTCATTTAGTTAATTTTTATTCTTTTAACCAAAGGCCAAATTTTATGTGAATCCATTACAATAATCATCGGTTAAAGTGCCATCTCAAACCACACGTACATTCAAATGAAATAAGGACATTTCAAACCACATAAAATATTTAAATGAAAAAAGATAAATAAGGATTGTTTTTAAATCTTCTCGGTATACGGTATATACTATATAGTATATTTTATATGTTGAGAAAGTCTTGCACCCAACATATTAATGACATAATAATGTCGATACCAAAGCCTACTCGGCTACTCTCATACCTTGAAGTTTGTATTTCAAAATATTTACTCATGAATCAAAATCTATTTGAGTGTAGTGCGTATCTTCTTTAATAGGAAATATAATCACACTATTCAACATCTTTGACAGTAATATTATTCTTTTAATCAAACCATCTATTTATAAGAGAATGGATAAAGAAGTGTTCGTTGGTTAATCCAACAATGTATTTCAAATAAAAAAAATCATATGTCTTGACCTTTTACCCAACAAAGACATGTTCTGCCTGATATATGTGTTCTACCTTTGCCTCATTGGTTGCCAGTGGACAGAGCTCAGGATGCAGAATTCCTTTCCATTGCATTTGATTCTATTCTTGTTCTTTTTTATACCCTTCCATTGCTTTTTTAGAAGTCAACACTACTTTACAATGCATTCGGTTCTCTTCTTGTCCATGACTTGTATCAACGACAAGTCTCTAACAAATATTTGAAGGCAGTAGAATAAATAGTTAAGCAATTGGATTCATTATAGGTTATAGATATCGTGGGTCACCTGCATTTTGTGAATTCGATAACGTACCGAGTAATAGATTAGTTTCTTGATATAAAATTGACCGTTAAGTTACCTGTTTAACAATTTACTACCCTCGTTTGACGCCCACAGGCTCATTAGCTAGAACGATTTCAAGGTGATCAAGTAGCTCTTTCGCTTGCCACATTTGAAAATCATCTTCTTGATGATGCCAAACTAAATCCCTCTCCTTTATCTCTATAGAAGAACCATCAGTTGCTTCTATACAATGCTCCATCACTGGTAATGCCACCTTCTTCCAATCAGCATCCACTGCTAAGCCACCACAACATTCTGAATCAAAATTTGCATTCCACCTCTTAGAACACCAATGTAGCAATAATGGTGCTTATACATCATAATGGCTTCACACTATTTTTTTATTATAGTTATTTATAATGGTTTAAAACACCATTGGACTCTATAAGCTAGAAAATCTAGAGTAATTCAACGGCATAAGATCTATTATATATGATTGCACGTATGTGCTGTTTTTAGAATATTATTAAAAGGGTGAACATTTACCCATGATGTAGAACTGTAGAAGGATGATTTCCAGTTGAACAGTATTATCTTTGTATATCCAGTTATATTTCCCTTCTAAAACTTCATGGTTGGATCCTTTTAAAATTCTGCTAAGCCAACCCTTACTAATACCACCGATACTTTCAGATTCAAGTGATAGTGCTAAATTCTTGACCATTGTATTTTCTAAGACCTCCGACATAAAGTCTAGTACGATGTCCACACTTTTTGAGAGCCCCTTAACTGTTGCACACACACACACACATCAAGGCCATCGCCTTTTTGACGCCTACTGATCTAGTTCTTGGAAATGCGTATAGAATTAGGTTATCAGTAGTATCAAAGTGTGTTTTCCACGTAAGTAAATGATGCAGCCTAAATAACTTACTAACACAATAATTAAACATCATAGAAGACATGAAACTATTTTTAAATAGATTTTTGGCCTTGTGGCAAACATTACAGCAGTTAACAAACAGCTTGCCCTATGAAAGTTTTGAACATGATTTGGATTGTATTCCAACATATCTTTATGCACCTTTAACATACCAATCTTTAAATTAGTCATTCTAATATTTTATCCATGACTGAAATTAATAAAAGAGGTAATTAGCATGCCCAAATTTACGCCTAATGACACATCGCCACCCATGAACTTGTGAGGAAGGGGGCTCTTTTTTAATACTCTGATGAATGCATGCCATTAGGTACAAATTTAGCGTGACAAATCATATATCGCTAAAAAAAGAACATGATAAATAAAACCAATACTTCATAATAGTGGTCAAAAGATTTTCAAGATATTTTAACAAACCTTTTTACTTAGAGTAAAAACACTCGAAATGCTGACTTTCACTTCTAGAGTAAAAAAAAGAATTAAAAACTAAGCAAAAATGGAAAAAACAGAAATGAGGACGACAAGCATATAGAAGATGCTGATGATCTTGAGATAAATTATGCGAACAATTTATTAGCAGGAGTTCTCTCTATCAAGTCGACTATACCAGCATGTCAGAATTTATAACACGACTTCCTATATTTAGTTAACAGATTAACGTACACAAATTCAAAGAATGATGAAAGGATCAAAGCACAAAGGTCAAAAGTTATATCTTAAGATCTTAAACTCTGTCATGGACGCATAGTAGGCTGGTTTAACAAAAATTCCTACTAGCTCTCTTATGTCAAATCTTTAGAGCGCACAATGTTTATTTAGCACATTTAGACCAGATGTGTAATTAGTCCAACTATGACAGGTTCTCCTATCTCCCATTATATTTAATTGTTCCCATTTTTCCCTCTTGGGAACGAAAGAACAACCTTGAATAGAAGGTGACCCTCGACTCAAACATGCTTCACATTCAATTGATGTTGATGTTGAGCTACACTTGTTATTGAGCTGCACTTATATGTTCAAGCAATCTCGAAACACAATAACTGCATATCCCTTTAAAACTTTATCAACCAATACTAATACGCCGACACTTTCATATTCAAGTGATAGTGCTATTTTCTTAACCATTTTATTTTCTACGTGGCCTCCGACTTAAAGTCCAGTACGATGTCCACACTTTTTGAGACCCCTTAACTATGATACACACACATTAAGGCCACGACCTTTTTAACTCTTAGTAAACCTTCCACTAATTATTAATCAAATACAATAATAATCGAATCTAAACGTACAACAAACCTTTTTTTAACATGGTTCAACCAATTGTCATGTGTCATTTAAACTATTTATTCTATCCACTACTCCCATAATTACCTATAAGTTACTATAAGTACTAATCATCAACCATCTTCATTACCCATCAATCAACAACCAATCTATTAGACCATGGGCTGAGCCACATATGACCAAATCATCATCAATAAACCCTAAAACTAATAATTCAAACTAAATCAAAATCACATAATTGCAATCACCTACAAAAAAACCTTAATTAAAACCTAAAACTAATCACAATAAAACCTCAAATTCTATGCTAGTTTCACAGTATTTCTTCTCCAAAACAGAAGCATCGATTACATTTTTCTAAGAATAAAGGAAGAAACAATTAGCACAATTAACCTAACCAATTACAGAAACGGTAATTTAGCAAAGAAAAAGGTACCTACTGACCACTTCTTGAGGGTGCATCAGATGCAACCCCCATCACAACAACTTCCAGTTACAACCAAGGTTGAGAGTGACTGAGTGAGGAATTGGTACATGTAGACTCTTCCTCAATATTGTAATCTGTATTGTTCCTGCTAAGAAATTAAATAGAACAACGAAACTGATTAATGATGAAACTTATAACTTACCTCATCTAATGGGATTAATAGGCGACAAAACGACCAGTTAACAAACGGTGCTGTTAACATCAAAATTTTTCCAGATTAATTCATCATGAATCATTGGGATTTTGGTTAGTGATTGAAATTTAATTGGAGGGATTTTTAGGGTTATGGTTTTTGAATCCGATTAGAGAAAAAAGGGAAGATTTTATGGATTTTATTAGAGGAAATAGGCGATTTATTTTCAGAGATGGTGGTGAATGTTGTTGTTATGGCATTGGGTGGGAAAAATTAGTTAAATCAACCGCACGAAAGAAAAATTAAAGGAATTTAATTAGTGAAAAACAATGATGGCAAATAACAATTGCACAAAACGATTGAAAAAACACGGATAAAAAAGGAACGAAACCCTAATTGTTAAAACTATATCTGGCCTTGATTTTTACTATGAAAAAAGAGAGCCAAAAAGTTAATCTCAAACCTAGAAAATTGATGTACCATAACATAAGTGACAAATAAACCATGAAACTGCACTCCGATGTTGATGATCATATAATTGATTATTGAAACAGTGAATGGACGTTCATATAATAGATTAAATTCGGGGTTATTGGTTTGTGGGTTTTGTTGTTGTTTCAAACGATTCATGATTAGATGTTCAATCATTTTTTGCTCTTGCTTCAATAAATGTTTAATCGATTTATTGAATATAATCGATTTTTGTTGTTGTTGTACAAAGAAAGATGGATTAGATCTAGGTTTAAACAATTTGGGAACCGAGTACGATGTTTTGATTAAAGATTTTTCTTTCTTGGATCTCAGAATGGGGGCATTTTTTCTTTGGAAAAGTAAGTTTGGTATAGTGATGGGAGGAAAAATGAGCCATATGGAAGGTAGGTATTGAATTACACGTGTAGTTTTTATAGAATTTTGAAGTTAAGGAAATATTTCACCATCCTTCCTATATAAGGGTTTGTGATATGTGATATATATATATATAAATAGAGATGGGATCAAGAGAAAACTTTATCTCAAAACAAAACCGAGAAAATCTTCTCCCAACCGTTGGATCAAAGCTCCTTCCCGGCCTTTTTTCTACAAAAAC
This sequence comes from Glebionis coronaria, assembly GCA_025667525.1. Lineage (NCBI taxonomy): Eukaryota > Viridiplantae > Streptophyta > Magnoliopsida > Asterales > Asteraceae > Glebionis > Glebionis coronaria. The sequence goes on from JANFOE010000296.1 coordinate 1,887,533, forward strand.
TATAGGGACCTGATTGACACTTCTTTCTTTCTTTAAGGGAGGATTTTATAAATTCAAACTTTTTCCATCTCTCCATTTTTTAATTCTTTCTCATTTTCACGACCTGCTCTTTTATTCTCTCATTACAACACTACTATGAAATCCACGACATGTTAAAGCGATTCACATAATCTATCAGAACCATATGTTATTAAATTCACAATTTGATAACACGATATGTTATCAGATCCACAAAGATTCATGTTACGTGACAAAATTCACAAAACCATCTGATTACTATTGATCTAATTGATGATCAAATCAAGGTATGTCACTAGTTCAAAGCATGTATTTATGATTGTTGTTGTTTAATCTCTACGAGTTTTTGTCCATATTGATTTAATCATCACCAAGTGAATATTATATATGAATCTGATAAATTACGTAAATCGTTAACATAAATCGATTTTAAGAGTTCATTTGACATGAATCTCTGTATATACCATAGTTATTTTGAAACGAAATTCAGAAATAAATACATGAAAAAAAACATGTATAGCTAAAGTGCACACCAAGTGTTTGATAATATGTCTGAATGGAATTTTTACAACTGTGATACCCTAGTTCTACACAATGATACCAAATAAGATAATTAATGGTTTGAGAGTTTGGCGGTATCCGGTTATTTACGAAGTTGTGTGTGAAAATGAAAAAGAATGAAACATCGTGATAATCCGATAATTTCTTGTTTCATACATGACGTTTGTTTAAGACCAGACAAACCGATGTAAGTCTTCTATCATAGTGAATGAAAGTAACCTTTCGAAGAGAGATATTTCGTAAGAGGTTAACTGATCCAGTATTCAGTAAAATTGATAACATGGCGCTAAGTTTTTAGAAAGAATGCGTTTATTATTTTTGTTCTACATTTAATCTTTGTTCAATTTTTTTTCCTACATAAATTGTGTATACAGTGTGTTTTGAGATCATGTTCTACATAGTCCTGTCTATCATCTGCCTTTTATGTAATGGGGTTTAAAGTTATAGTACTTGTATTTGCAACATGTGTCACATTGATATTGCTTGCTGTTGCGGGGTTGGTTGTTGTCGATCCTTACTTAATGGAGTGTTTGGTTCATTTTATATTGCAGTTTAAACTCGCTATAACTTATGATGGTTCGTGCCTAATTGACTTTTTGTTACGCATGAATTACTTTTGATTTTATTGTGATACATAGCATTTTAAAAAACTGTTGAATTACGTGTTTGACTTAATGTTTGTATCAAATTCACAATTTTACATCTAGATAGTTGTGTTTTGCACAGATGGAGCTTTCTGATTGAACGGACTGCGACTGTCAAGACTGCTGCTTTCAAGGAACTCGCTCCCTATGGTCCCACATACCAGTATTACATTAGGGCTCGTGAGTTCTTTTTATTTCATTTGATCCATTTGTATATGTCATTTTTCAATTTAGAAGGAAAAAGTGGAACCTTGATTATGATTTTGTTTATAGCTTCAATTGCAAGGAAAATTTACTTGACGGCTGGTCTTGGCGTTGGTGCATTCTAGAGAATTTATGGAGGAAATATACGAACTGGAAGTACTCCACCACATTTATGCAAAGACCAAGTTGTTGGCCGTATCGCAATTTTTGTACCTTGAAGGGCTCTCAAACATTGGAATTTGGTCTTGTGTTATGCAGCTTCTCATAAATTTATTAGTAGTGAATTTTGGTGGTTTTTATTTTTTAGTCGTCTTGTGAATTTTGGTCGTTAGCATTTCTGCTAATGTGTGGAACTAACTTTTAGTTTGGAATATTGGTAATATATGAATTAATCTATACTTTTGATGATAATTGCCTATGAAGTATATTTTGTTTGATGTTCAGTCTTTAACTTACAAATGCTCTAATCGAAGATCATTCGACTCACTGTATTTTATTACTCAAATACCAGGTCGTCATAGTTACAGGTCCTCACATTCTCTTCATCATCATTTAAATGTTTATCTTTTTTACCTCATACCATTTTACATCGTATTAGAATATGTAACATGTATTAATTGGTTTTTCCGACTAAATAATAGAATCGATACAACTGAGACTAAGAAGTACAGGTCTCATAAACAAACTGTTAGAGATAGGTGGTTCAACGCACAACTTAATAATAAGAACAATATAACTAATTCACTAAAGTACTCAAACATATGCTCTACTACGGTACAAACCGATGCACGAAAATACGTCAAACGGATGCATAAAAATTCGTCAAACTGATGTACTAAAATACAAACTTCTAGATGTTTCAGATTCTGAATGTAGTTTCTTGATCCCCTGGATGATTGAAGTAACATTGCTCAAAGAAAATCGTGGTTCCACGCATAAAGACCCATCATAGTATCATAACTACATGCATACTGACCATAACGATTAAGTGACGTTGGAAACACTCATCCGATATAAGTTTTATCGCAATATAAAACTACATGCGCACCCCAAAAGTGACAAACTAGTACTCATATACAATCTCCACGTTGTCAGTTTCTGTGGGACAAGACCTGTCAAAAGGAGAAAATTTTATAAGAAAAGCCTTAAAAAAGAAAGAAAAAACTTCAACTAACTTAAGATCCATTAAGAAAAGAGATCAGTTGAGTACGGCTTAGGTAGTCCAAAAGTAGTTCTGGACATATATACCATGTATAGAAACAAGATTCCTATATTGCTGATTTTAGATCAAATCATCAGCTCCGAAAAGCAATCCCGACAACTCATTAATCAAAACAGATTGCGCGCCTGCAATTTAGATTTATTTATGATCAGTGTTGTTAACACTGAAGTTGCGACGCTCTTCAGTGATTCATATGCTTTATGCATATAAGATTATGTCAACAGCCGAGACAACTAATATGATCACGACAGGCATTATGTTAGCAATGCAATAGACCTGATACTTGTAAGCTCCACCAGCTTAACCATCAAAGGGTATTCCATAGAGTCGCAACCGAGTTTGCACTTAACCATCAAAGGGTATTCCATAGAGTCGCAACCGAGTTCAAGCAAACACCAGTGTGTGTGTTCCAAAACTTGATACACTTATCGCCACCGTTATCACCTGAAGCAAGAAGATTAACATCAAATTAACACCAAGAAAGCGCTTTTCAATGTTATCAAGGCACTTAAAGTACCAATTTTTGTCTGTTTATTTTTCATTTTATTGTGTGGGAGATCTAGGTACTCCAAATAAATAAGACAACCAAGCTCTGGAAGCAAGTACATGCACGATAAAAAAACTATCATCACTTTCGTTTAATCCAAGGACTAAATCCCATCATAATTGAGCAATAAAAGAAACTGGACATTAACTACTAAGAGATACTTTTAACTACAAAGTGAACGCATATAAAATGATATGTCGTCTGAAATGGGGTTCAAGCCAAGTATCTAAAAGTAACTAAAAAACATTTGATTTACTTTTCAATGTAAATAGTAAATATATGAAGCTTTTTATTATACACTGATGCCTTCAAAATATTATAAACTGATGCCGTAAAACCATTTTAAATTGATGCCTTAAATTATACAAACATGCACCCTCCACAACTAACAGTTTCATTTAAACAAAACATGCCCTTATATGATACAGACAAGTGCCCTTATTTTTGGATGTACTAAAAAATACAAACGGATGCACATGCAGATTTTAAATGTCGGTTATTACTTAATTTTTTTTTAATATTTTAGATTTTAAATGTATGTATCATTAAACTCTTCCAAAGTGACACCAAACTCAATGACCAAATTCTAGTGCTCAATGAATGTTCATAACAAATAACTTTGGTGAATGAGCATACCATATGTAATAGAGAGGATGATGTCCTTCGCGTATCGATGGATTTGTTTAAAGGTGACTGAAGTTTGCTTCTCAGAGTCTTGATTTCATGGAGGAGTGATTCCTTTTCATTACTGTCGAACGGTGTGGTTTGGTATGTCTCTTTTATGACCTCTACTTCTTCGTTCTAACTCAGAAGCTGTAAAATCATCATAAAACAAATGTTTTAGAGTAGAGAGAAGGTAAGGTTGATATTTTGTGTTTGAAGATTGTTATGAACTGTAGACTGACCTTGGTTTCACTATTACGGGGACTGTTTCCATTTCTAAGTGCATCAAGCAGTGATTTCACCTTCTTCTCATGCTTGTATTGCAATACCTGGAAGAAAATTTTAAGAATTATAAATGAACATTCGTTATATCACAGCTGATAACCAATAAACATATTTTTGTCCATTTTTCAAAACTAATATGCATATAGTTATGATTATAGAAATATCATTATTACAATAGCAATCTAAAATATTAAATAAAACGAATTTGGGAAGTTGTATGCGTTAAAAATATATTTTAAGCAACTATTGACCCATTTTGAACCATTTATAAATAGATGCATTATCGATTGACCGTCGAGATGTGATATTTATGTAAATGTGGTCAAAGTCAGCATTCTGCTGATTGACTGTTTCCAAATGTGCAATCGGGTGACAGTTTATAAAGCACATAATTTGGCCATATACTCTTAATCTCAATCCTACACCCCCTGTTCAGAAAATTTTCAAACACTGGCACTAGCTGTAGCATACAATTTAAAGTAACTAACTAATATTAAGAAAAATGTACGACATGCACACTTTGTTACTAAAAGTAAGACCCAAGCCACAAGCAACTGCTCCGACATAAAGATCCCCTACGTGCGTTCTAAGACTCTTTCTGATCCTAACAAAAGGCAGATTCCGATAATATAACGTATACAAGAAGTGAAAGCTGAAAGTAATCAACGTTTACTAAATTATCTCAAATGAATGCATTAAATATCTCATACAGATGCAATAAATACCTCAAACGGGTGCACTAAATTTTTTCAAACAAATGCACTAATTAATACTTGCAGTTGTATATGGTGCTAACTCAATTAATGGCCTCAATTTAGACAAATGCATCTATGGACTGATGATTCTATATGCAAACACATCAACTAGAAAACAAAAAATTATTAAATGTGGTTATGTAATTATGTGTATTATAAAGGGGGCGTTTGGATTGACACAACTAAATACAACATGTATAAAAGAAACACTGAAAAGTAATAGAATACCAAATTTTGAGATGACAAGTAAGAAAGTTAAACCGAGCGTGACACTTTTTTGGTCGATTGCACGCTTTACTCCCTTTCTCCTTTAGCTGAAAGAGGACACCTAATCCTAAAACAACAAAAACATGCATGAGCATCATCACTTGAATGGACAGATGCAACATATGTAATAAAAGATCAAAGAGTCTGCTTTATGGTTGTGTAAAATCATAGCAATTGTACTACTACATATTTAAAAGATGCTTAAAACGGGTTTAACCGGTGCACAAGATTTATATCGCGGTATGAAAAAGGGTGTTAAGTCTTGATATTAGCATAAATTAAAAAACAAAAAAAAAACATTAACAGGTTGAGGAGTTATGCGGTATCTCTAATGGGTCAAGATGTAACAGGTCAAACGGGTAGAAAGGAGATCATATTTATAAAAATAGAACCGCATTAATCGCCTTATACATAACAATAAGTATAAAACAGTTTAGGGTTACATGACAAACTGCCTATTTCATTGAGATTAAAACTACACAAATAATACTCATTGATAGGGTCATAGTATTTAAAGGAAGATGAGGTACAAACGGATGCATTAAAGTACATCAAATGGATGCACTAAAGTTCTTAAACGGATGCACTGAAGTACATCAAACGGATGCAATTAACTAAGTCTGTTCCAAAAACGCTTTTAGGATTTTGACAAGAAATGAACTTAAAAATCTAAAAATAACAAAGGGGATTGCTAGAAACTCACAATTTCGTTCACAAGATCAGTAGTGATTCTTTTTTCCTAATAGACTACTGATCCAACATAGTTTCTACATCACAAAGTGAACCCTCTATGTTCAGAACAATCAGATCTAATGCAATAGTTAATGTCCAAAATCTCTTTTTCTAAAATCTTCCTCAACCTATCTAAATCTGTTTGTGACGGAAAACTAAACCCATCCGACCCAAGCCTATTACGACCACATATCCAAATGGCTTTTATGTATATACACAAATGCATTCAGATGTACACAAAAAGCCACAACTTGTGCAGTTTACGGCTAACTCCTATTTATACAGATAAAAGTCTATCCATTTTTTAATAGCGTTGGGCTTATGTTCATGATCTCAGTTTACGTATAATTTACACATAAAGGAGAATCAATAGCAAATCTTTAGGATGGTATGATTCAAAATTTTACCATATAAAAAAACATAACTTGTTAAAATGAGATAGGGATTTACATGGAGACGCCTCACGAAAGAGATATTTCTCAAGATAAAAAGCTGTCACCATATGAAAGCCGACTGATGGATCCTGATGAAATTCATTAAACCAGCATACTAACGCCACCAAAAGGAACAAATAGGATTGTATCTGCTAATGTAAAAACCGAGCGATCACACAAATTTAAGAAGGGTTCTAAATTACTAGAAAATTTACCTTGCTTCACCGGTTGTGCAATTGTAGAAGTATTCTATCTAGTTAGCTGACGGCATGACTGGACCACCAAGAGTGAAAGATGCAACAGGAAGTGAGTTTGTTACAAGCTTTACGGTTTGACCACCCGATTAAAACAAATTCCTCAAAAAACAAACACATGTCTAATATAGTCCTAAAACATTTTTTCAGACATTTAAACAAACACCTACCGATTGGTTTTAACAACATACTTAAAATTTCCAAATTAAACAACCTATAAGGCTCAGACTCCTCAACGCCAGGACCAGTAGTCGCCTTCAACGCTAAACTCGTCGCGTGCTCAGGAATCCCATAAACAAAATCTGCACCATAAAATGACACGTCAAAACTAATACTCTACGGACCGTACGGGCGCGTATTCGTATGACTCCAAAACCTCTCCTCCCAATCTCCACCTTCCTTCTTCCCCCGCAACTACTCAGAATCAAACAAACCGTGTGAGTTAAACCCCAAAACCCTTCCACCCCCACCACTCCCTTGCTCCCTAACAAAAACCTCAAAAGGATCAGTTCTTAACACAACCTTGTACCCGTAAGACAAATAAACAACAAAAGACTCTAGCAAATCATCACCAATCACCGCATACAAACAAAAAATACCTAATAAAGTTGGTCTATCGACATATGAGCGATGTTGATGACAACGAGTTCGTAGTTTCAATTCATGAATCTTCATCGTTAGGTAAGGCACGACACTTACATTTTTATGATATTCTGAATATAAAACCAGCACCTTCACAAGCTTTTTAATAGGATTTGATCGGAATCTTATAATAACATTTTTCTCTGATCGGTTGTTGATCGGAGTAATAAGTTGTGATCGGAATTATATATATATATATATATATATATATATATATATATATATATATATATATATATATATATATATATATATATATATATATATATATGTATATATATATATATATATATATATATATATATATATATATATATATATATATATATATATAAGATATATATATATACATATAGATATACATATATATATATACATATATATATAGATATATATATATATATATATATATATATATATATATATATATATATATATATATATATATATATGTATATATATATATATATATATATATATATATATATATATATATATATATATATATATATATATATATATATATATATATATATATATATATATATATATATATATATATATATTATATATATATATATATATATATATATATATATATATATATATATATATATATATATATATATATATATATATATATATATATATATATATAT
>JANFOE010000298.1:0-177127 GCA_025667525.1 Glebionis coronaria
ATATATATATATTATATATATATATATATATATATATATATATATATATATATATATATATATATATATATATATATATATATATATATATATATATATATATATATATATATATATATATATATATATATATATATATATATATATATATATATATATATATATATATATATATATATATATATATATATATATATATATATATATATATATATATATATATATATATATATATATATATATATATATATATATATATATATATATATATATATATATATATATATATATATATATATATATATATATATATATATATATATATATATATATATATATATATATATATATATATATATATATATATATTAGTATATATTGTTTTTTTTTTCTAGCCACTCATTATTTTTAAGTCGCTCTTATTTTTCTTTATTCTTCAAAATAAATTAACACCCGCTAAATAATAAGCATGACAAAAGTCTAATACACATAAAACGGTCTAACTTAGAATCTCAAGACGTACTTATAGCAACCACAAATGATTAGCCAAATATGCATAAGAGACTAAAAACCGAGAAAACCGTTCTTGATTATTGCGTTGATATGAAAGTAAAGGTTACCGATGGAAGTATAATAGCCACAAATAATTTCTATGAGGTTTATCTAGCCCTTTAAACTTACTTCAAACTTTATCATTTCTCATTTCCCACAATTTAAAATCTCAAATAATGAGACTCGTGGATGCTTAGCCTAATAAACCGAATTAACGATTTACATGGATAAGGATACTAGCTAGAGTAAACTTGGATAAGTAAACTCGGGTTGAGTCAAAATATTCACGACAGACCTAATATGTCAAAGACGTCTAAACTCGTTAAAACTATATCCGTTATTCATTTTTCTTTTTTACATAATTTTTCTCAAAGACTATAATAGGAATATATACATACAATATGATAAAAGAAATAACGGAAACAAAGTAAAATACTACTAGACCAAAATAGATCCAAAATTTTGAAAGTGTTGAAAAATAGTTTGCCAATTTTAATGAGGACATATTCATAGAAAACACCACTTTACTTCGATAGAAGTCTCCCCTACACTTAAGATAAACAATTCTCTCAATGTTTAAGCATGCGGAAGAATAAACTCCCCTAGACTTAGGACATTGAGTACTTTGTCCCCGACAGCGGCGCCAATTTAATATTTGTTTTTTAGTATAATCATTTTTCCTCTAATCGACTCGAATTGATGTGACAGTCCGTCATTTTCGGGTAGTAAATTATTCTCGTATACTATTTTAATTTTTTTATTTTTGTGTCGGTTCATGTACTCACTCTTAAACGGGAAGAAATTAGGATTTACGCGCATAATTTAATGTCTTTTACGTTTAAACCGGAAACCCTAGGTTTACATATTTACGCTTTTGTGCTCCGTTTTTTATTAGACAAATTTTATTAGAGTCGTTTTGTGCCGTAGTTTCATATTCTACAAAAACATTTTTCGTAAATCTACCCAAATGCACGTAAATCGAGGAAACTAGAATCGAGGAGTACCCGTAAATTAATAGAGGTGAGACAAGTATTACACTCGTCCCACCCTCAGTATGGGACGACTCCACCAACACCACCAACATATTGGTGTCAACTTCTTAGTTTATGTAGTACACTTATACTACACATTAGTACTTAGTACTTCACTTCTCAAAACCACTAGTACATAAATTAAAACCAAGAACACAAAACACATAGTAACAAAAAACCATTCACACAAACTCATCTCTCTCATCTCTCTCTCTCTCTCTCTTGGGACGTCCAAAACACCACCACTGTAGCATTTTCATAATCTTTTTAACCTAAAACCTAAACTTCATTCCAGATATGATGAAACCCACATAAAATAAAGATGATTTGAGGTGATTTCAAGTAGTGAAAGAAGGTTTTCTATGGATTTTGGGGCTGATTTCTAAAGAAAATTATACACATTTGAAGATCACAAAAAATTGATTCAAAAGGTTAAAGACTTGGGTTAAAGATCAAGACTTGGGTGTCATTTTTCCATCATTTGTTGGTATAAAAATTGTTTTTTCCATCATCTTCTTATTTTTGTAAAAGTAATTGTTTATTTTCTTTCCAATGTATATGTAAGAGAGCTATGAATGATGATCAAAGTGTTGCATAGGGATTTTGTGTCATTAGAATAAGTTAATGAGGCTAGATCTACAAGTAAAAGATGATAAAAACATAACTAGATAAGTAGGCTGTGAAAAACAGCAAGTTTCAACATTTTTGGTTGATTAAATAGATTAGATGATTTGATATACGGATAGATAAATTACTTTTAAACAAGTGGTTAATTGGCCACACAAAGGAATGTTAAAAATGAGCAAGATATGGCCAAAATAATTTTGATGTATAAATATGACTGGTCTGTCTTGGACGAATTAAAAGCCATATTTAGGGGTTGTTTGAGAAGGATCCATAGAAGAATAAATTGTAGAGCACAATATATAGTTTCTACAGTAAAAATTTAGGGTTCTAAGTCAATATATAACTCAAGTTATGCTAAAAATGGTGAACATGAGTTTTTGGATCAGATTTCACATAAGACATTTAATATTAAAAGACAACATGAGGTAAAATTTTTATATAAATAAATATGTAAAAGTGAATAATTGATAATAACTATTATAAAAAAAATTTATATACTAGAATAAATAATATAACATTTTATTAAAATAAAACTCAAATAGTTTTCTAACTACAAACTATATACATGACTTTTACGTCTTTTGGCTAAAACCGAAAAGATGGCGATTTCGCCAAATAAAACTTAGATGGTCGGACCCATCTAATGTAACATTTTTATATAACACCTACTGATATGGAAACACATTTAACAAGTAAAAATCGACAAACCCGAGCTATGTGACTTATGGACCCGTAATGGACCAAATTAGCCTTGTTGGACCACTAGGCCCAACTAGTTTGGTTTAGCACTATTGGACTTGCTCATGGGCTCAACCCACTTGGGCCCAACATTGGAGTTAAGGACTGGTCCTAAATGGATAAATGGACTAATAGAACATATTGGACTATTATTGGGCCTATTGGGCCTTAGCTTATAAATGGGCCAAAATTTATGTATTTGAACTAAGTTAACTAGATGCTTAACAACTAATAATGTTATGTAAAGTAATAAAATCCCACTTGATCATTATCTTTATGACTTGATTACATATACATAACAACGTTTTACTAATAATACTCAACATAGTCTAAGATCGAGTATTGTTTGTTTAGGTAATCCATGATCGCGACGCGCGCCGTACGCCCTAGTTGCCGATAACCCGCCTTCCAAACCAACATGAGTTCATAGCCTCGCACTCTTTTAAATATTTTATAAAACAATTTTATAAACCCGCTAGGGGGATAACATGCTAGTTTTATTAAAATTGAACACAAGTAGTCCCGATTGGTATGCTTATTGAAAATGGACCCGAATGATATGATGACCCAATGTATGATTGAAATGGATTATTATGAGTTAGGTTAAGTCACTATAAGTCCCATTAGCATGAATTGTGAACTACCAGGAGTAGGTAGACGCTTATGTATATAATAGTACTATTTGGGGACGATCACCCCATTTCGCGTCGTGACGGATGATCCCCGTTGGACCACATAGTTTGGCAAGCAAATTTATGTATGAGAAAGACTAATTTAGCGTGATTTTTGTGACGACATGTTGTTTTAAATGGGCAAACGAGTTTTGGGCTAGCTACTCGATGTATAATTTAGAAAGGTAACAATGTCATGCGGCTTATAATAATCCGTTAATTATTCTCATAAAGGTAATACTGAGGCTGCGGTTTCAGGGACGATGTACGATACATGGCTTAGATTAAAATATTTTGCCTGACTAACAATATGGGGTCTTATTTATTGATATTATACTTGTGTTCTGGTTTTACAAAACAGTTTTATATAACAGTTTTTATTATACTATAAACAACTTTATAAAACGTACTGTATGATGTTGTTACGACAATGGTTCGTATAATGGTTTTGACGGCAAAGGCCTATGTTATGATATACGACAATGATACGTATAAAATGTTTTTGGCCTATGTTATGGTCTACGACAAAGAATTGTACAAAATGTTTTTCGACAATGATTATATACCGGTTTTATGTTAATGGTTTTTATTAAACTCTATGGACTCGCTCAGCGTTTCGCAGACTTTTAGCATGTTTTATCTCAGGTACTTGAAGGTAATTCTCCGGACGACGGCAAGAGTTTATGGCCCGCTTTTAAATAAAAATTTCCATTCGAATCTTTTGTAAATTTTTTAATACATACTTTGATCTGTGGACCTATGTAACTTGATAAATGGAAAATGCTTTATTATTAAACGACGCGATTTTTAAGCGTTGTCTATGATTTGAGTAATGTGTTATCCCGTAACACCAAGACTCTTCCGCTGATTCGAAACATGAATATTTGGGGGTGTTATAGTTTGGTATCAGAGCTCACGTTATAGAGATCAAAAGATTTTTAAAGGAAAATTTTAATAAAACGTTTTGAAAAATCTTTTGACTATAACAGTGTCGAAGAATTCCCGAGTTACCGAGAAGGCCAGACTGAGAAGTGTTATTTTAATATATATAACTTGGATTATATATATGTTGTAATTTGATTACATGATTGTTCGATGATTATTCCAATACTTATACGAGATATTTATACGACGTGGATTGTCACTAGGAACCCTAACTCTTCTAGCGATTCAATCGAAGTTATTCCAGTAGGAAATCTAACTATTCGAGATCTAAACCAGATCGTGGATGTTCATAATTCTAACGAAATAGTTGATATTCCTAACAATGTTGATTAAGTTGATTATGACATTGAAGATGAATTGTCAAGAATAAATCTGATGTCAAGTTGTGACGAACTTTCCTTATAGACTGGAGTTTGACAAAACCCCATCACCTGGAAATGTGTCGTCTGACTCGGTGTCATCCAATTCTTAAATCGAAAATCGAGATGGTCAATGATGCACTTGAGGCTATTATTGGAACCCTTACCCAAAAACCTCATGCCACTTGTACTTTTCCGAGAAGTCTATTTGAATGTGTGAGTCATTTCCTGCTCGTGACTCACTTGATAATTGTTGCTATAGGAGCTATAGAATTGGAAATTTAGTGGTGTTCATGTCAAGCTTTTATTGCCCTTTCAAGGTTTAAGAATAAGGTTGAAAGTATTGGAGAATGAGGTAGAATGTCGCGTTGAGTATAAGTTGGTTGAATCTCGGATAAAGTTAGAATTAACTCGTGTGGAACTCGAGATTGTTAAGGAGAAGCCGTTGAGTCCTGTGTTTGAATTATAAGGTTTTAAATGATTGTTGGTTTGTGTTAAGGGTTGTTCCTAGGCCATTGTCCAATGACGAGGATGCCCAGTGTCCAAGAAATAAATCGAAGAAATCTTCTTCTGATTTGGGACTGATGGATCCTCCAGGACACGTGGAACACCTAATGACTTTTGTAGATTAGTATTCATTATAGTATCTTTTAAAATCACTAACTTAACTAAGACATCAGTTGGTAGGACGAGTCCTTGAAATTGTATGACATTACATGGTGACACGTAATGTGTGACGGTACAGCTTGTGACTTGTTTGTGATTAATGAAAAGACTATCTTCGATTGCTAAATTCTACATGTATCCTTGTTATCTATCTTTTCTTTCTTCTTCCTAATGTTCGCATTAATGATGTAACCATCGAACGAATACTCATCTCAATTTGAGTTGCATTGTGAATTATTCTTTCATGTTCCTGAGTGCCATCGATGTCACGAGCCTCATGACTATTTGGCTAAGCTCATTTCCTATCATATTGTACTTAGTTCTTGGTAATCAACTCTCTATCACTCTTTTGCAGATCACTCATTGTTTTTATAAGTAATACAATACCATCTGGGGAAAATATGAAATTCTTATCATCATATGAGTTATTTAAATCGGTACTATTAAGTAATTACTATCGAAATAAAGTTTTTATTAAACATCTTGTAAATGGAAATGCTTTCATAATGATGAACATTTCGGTAAAATCATTTTTATATCTATTTCATAATTAAGCATGATTATTTATTTTAAACATGATGACACTATTTTGACGAACTGAGCATTGCATTGTTGATCCTAAATTATATGTAGTCGTTCACCTACGTATAATTTGGAGGGGGCCATGCAAGGCTGATTAGTAGTCACCATAAAACTTTGATAACAACTACATTGTTAATTCTAGTTCCAAAAGATTTATTTTTTATGGAGTTTGCAAAAAGTGACAATCAGGGACATATTGGTAGGGACACCTACATATGCGCCTTATCCTTTTCCGAATTGAATTTACTCATCTGTGGATATTGTCTTATTTGACAATTAATATCCACTTCTAGTTCATTTCTTTCATGATAAGATTCCTTGAAAACTTATCTAATTACCGGTTGTTGATATCCGACATGGAGTTTCAACATTCCTATATTGTCTTTTAAAATAGATCGCCTTTGATTAACGTGAGTAACGATCCCAGGTGCCTTCGGATGCGTAAACAAATCATGAAAACATGGAATATATCCATATTCATTAATATTTTCGTCTTTATCTGATTTGACATTCTCCCGTGATAATCATGCGTTAACATCCCTCTTTTAATGTTAGCTATGTCTCTAAATATCCTTGAATTGTGAAATATTATTCTTAGCTTTTGGTTAATGGAGAAGTAGTGAGCACTAGTAAAATTAAAAAAGGATGTATAATTAGCCTCCTAAGTAGTTCTTGTCTTATCAACAGTAATAAAACTAGAAAGATGGTGGTGTCATTATGATGGAATCATTGTTATGACGTGATGTCATTGTCTTAATTGATGGGAGCACTAATAACTGTTATTTTAGTTGATTAAAAATGTTGCTTTTGCAAGATCTTTGTTCGTGTTGCTCATACCCAATTGTAATTGTCGTTGTTTCGTTCTCGGTATCTTCTCGAATCGATCACGGTTAAAAGTGGAATAGTTGTAATTGGTGACTAAAAAGGGGGAGCTTTGGTCTAAATCTACTAAAACGATAAATGCTAGAAGTAATAAAATTAAACTAAAAGCAATTACTGAAAATAAAACTAGAATTAAAATCAAACAGTAAGTACCTAAACTTGGAGAAAACAGCTTATTCGAAATAAATGCTTGATCCGGAATATCAGGGAAATTTAGCTTATTCGGAATAATTCAACTCATGCGGAATAACCTGAAAATAATGCTTCATTCGGAATGTTCACTTGATGCGGAATAAATGGTTCATGCGGAATGTTTTCTTCATGCGGAATAATAGCTTGACCTGGAATAAATCTCTATCCGGAATAAATTGCCTTCACACGGAATAATCTTTGACCCGGAATAATGTTCTTATGCAGGGAATAATGTGCTTATGCGAAATAATGTGCTTATGCGGAATAATTAAAAACCAAGCTTGCTTCGGAATAATTAATTTACTCGGAATAAAACTTGATCCGGAATATAAAGTTGATCCGGAATATTTTTTAGAAGAAACCTTTATTCGTAATAACTGCTCATCCGGAATATAGATTATTCTGGATGGACTAGCTGATTCGGAATATTAAATATTCCGAACCAAAGAACTTGATCCGGAATAAAATCACAAAACCTTGATCCGGAATAATGGATATTCCGAATAAACAATAAAATCTCAAAACCTTGATCCGGAATCTTATGTTGATTCGGAATCTGGGCAGGTCTGAAAAATGCGAAGAACAGGGGAATATAAAATACACGAATTTAACCCAAAATCTACCAAGTTTTTAATCAAAAATTAAACCAGTTTAACTACTAATCATTTACCAATGATAAACATCAATCCAAAACAACAAAAACTCAAAACCCACTTACTTTTGAAGATTAAAACCAATAAAATAGAAACCTTAGAACTATGAATCAACAAGAAAAGGAAGAACAAGATGATAGAAAGATTAAATGTAAACTTGTATTGATGATTAAGATTCAATAAACAAAATGGAAAGATTAAACTTACAAGATTGGAGGAATCAAAGGAAATGAAAAACCACCAATCTCCTTAAGGGAGATGGTTCCTACGAAACAGGAAAAGAATAACAGAATGAAAAAACTAGTGGAAAATATGAATGGGAGGAGTATTTATAGTGCTTGGCTTGGTTTGGTGAGTGGGCTTTCTCCCTTTCTTTTTGTCTTCTCGTCTTTTCAGAAAAGTTGACCTTTTCGATTTCGATTCGGGATTTGTCGACGAATAAATTCAACTCGTCTTTTAATTTCTTCATTTAATAGACTTGAGTTTCTTCGACATATGTAAATCTTCCATCTTTGGTCCTTTTGTTCGATAAATCTTCTAATAGGCCCATCGACTTCAAATCTTTTGCATCTCTTGGACTATAGACTTCGTCTTTTCGTCTTTTTCTTCTATAAAACCCGTGCAATCCCATATTTTCTCTAATATTTATCCGATTGGCTCTGAAAACACAACAAACACACAAACCACGCATAATTCCAAACAAATGACATTAAATACGCGTTTTGGTCTCGTTTTAGCAAGAAATAAGTGGTAAAAGGATGGGTGTTTTCACACCTATCAAATACCCTACACTTAACCATTGCCATGCCCTCATGCAATGCTTAGTGATAAAGCAAATTTACACCTTTCTCATAATCAATCAACCTTGGCCTTATTAACATACTACTAAAACAAAAATTAGAGTACTAAGAGAAATTAAAACTTTAAAGGAAACAAAAGGATAGAAACCATTTTCACTTGAAAATAGCTATATGGAAATAACTTGCAAAAAGATCAAGGACTTACATTAGGGCTTTGGTGCTGCGAAGATTTATCACCCTCAAGTTTCACGTTCCCCAAATTAAGCTTAAAAACGAGATCATTGTTATTATAAGTTAGCAATTCAAACACTTACACACATGGCTTAATTATATGCTTAAACTCCTTTATTCCTAGGTGTATCTCTTATATTTTATTTTTGTCTTAGAATGATCATGAAGATGCATTTTTGGACTTATTTCGATAGTTTATTAGGCTGAAAGCAAAGTAGGACGATTTGATCAATAGTTAGCTAAAGGACAACATCTCTTAAAACTGCTTCTCGGGATATCAAAAAGTTAATATCTTGGCATAACTCGCTTCACGATTTGAGACCTTTCTCGGGCCGATATTTGGCATGTACTTCATACTTCATATCTTGAGAGACGTTCTTGAGATAATGGTCTTCTCTTCGTTAATAGAGTTCTTCACTTGGAGTATTTTTATAGGTACTCCAACTTTGTTGACCACGACTTCATCGTTATTTCTTCAATCGCTAATTGGGATTTTGAGATACAACGATCCGCCTTCTTTTCGGACTTGGATCTATTTATCCTCATACCTTGTTAGGGTCTTTTCGGATAGACTTCTCCATGATCTTTATGGGAGTTGATTGCTTTTCGTCATGAGTCTTGATCCTTCATATTGATTTTGGGAATAATGCTTTTCACATCACCTTGGATCTTTAGCAATAAAATGGAATCGACATGCCTTGTTAGGGCCTTTCGCCAATCTTCGCGCCCCGCTTCATAAGTTATGCCTTGGCTATGAACTCTTATCATTACCGAGCAACTTTTAAACGATCTTGGGCTAGAAGCTAAGTAACCTTTCAAATCGTACGACCTTACTTATTGCAGATAAATTATTAGCAAGTGATGGGAGAATAGGCAGATAATCACACCAAGTGTGCTTGTGCGAGAATACCGACTTATAATTGACTCTATCATTTCTCGTTCTCCACAATTTAAAATCTCAAGTAATGAGACTCGTGGATGCTTAGCCTAATAAACCAATTAAGGTCTACATGGTTAAGGATACTTGCTAGAATAAACTTGGCTAAGTCTATTCGGGTTGAGTAAAAATAAACGCAACGGGCCTAATATGTCAAAGACTTCAAAACTATCTACACCACTTTATTAATATTTTTGACATTATTGCGGGATATATACATATGAAAGCAACGATAAAAATTTAAAAATTACGACTAAGTGGCCAAAGTTAATTAAAAATTTGAAAAATGCTGAAAAAGATTATTTTTTGGTTAAATGAAGGCATTTTAATGGAAAAGTACACTTAAAACTTTGATAGAAGTCTCCCCTACACTTAATATAAACATTGTCCTTAATGTTTAAGCATGTGGGAAAATTCTCCCCTACACTTTTGACATTGTGCACGTTGGTTAAATCAAGTTAAGGAGGAGACAACTAAAGTGATCAATTTCAAAAGTGAGTATGAAGAAGATTGAATCATGATAGTTGAGAGATAGAACCGGATTTGCGGATAACATGGGAGCACGGTTCTTCAAAGATTCCAAGAGTGCACTTATCCATGTAATCACATCACCATACAAACACAAGCAACCTATATAGCTGCCCCTACACTTAGGATGTAAAACGGGAAAGGGGGATAGATACTCGGGTTGCCTCCCGAGGAGCGCTTGTTTTTGTTCACCGAGTCACGAGCCTGACTCGGTCCCGAACTAATTCAAGGGAAACGTGGTGAGGGATGGAATCATCTCATGAGAGATGTCCTCACCAAAGTACAACTTCAGACACTAGCCATTCACCTTAAAATTGGGCCCATTTGGCTGAGAAAGCTCAATGGTGCCATAAGGAAAGACATCAGCGATGGTGAATGGACCAGACCAGCGGCTCTTCAACTTGCCCGAGAAGATCTTCAACCTTGAGTTAAAAAGTAAGACTTGATCACCAACGTGGAACTCTCGGTTCTTAATTTTAGCATCGTGGATAATCTTGGTCTTCTCCTTGTAGATCAATGAGTTCTCGTAAGCTTCATTCCTCAATTCCTGTAGCTCGTTGAGTTGAATCTTGCGAAGATCACCGGCTTTGTTGATGTCGAAGTTAGCCCACTTCAAGGCCCAGTATGCCTTATGTTCTAGCTCGATGGGGAGGTGGCATGATTTCTCGTACACAAGACGATAAGGTGTACAACCAATCGGTGTCTTATAGGCGGTACAGAAAGCCCACAGAGCATCAAGTTTATCGGCCCACGAGGCACGATGCTCTCCCACAGTACGTTCCAAAATTCTCTTCAATCCACGGTTGGATATCTCGGCTTGACCGTTGGTTTGAGGATGGTAAGCGGTGTAAAGACGATGATTGACACCATACTTAGCCATGACTCTTGCAAATTGATCGTTGCAAAAATGAGTCCCACGGTCACTGATTATAGCACGAGGAACACCGAATCGAGCAAACAGTTGTTTCAAGAAATTACAAACCACCCTCGCGTCGTTAGTGGGTAAAGCTTTGGCTTCAACCCATTTAGAAACGTAGTCAACGGCGACAAGGATGTATTTGTTGCCTTTAGAAGAAGGGAATGACCCCATAAAGTCGATGCCCCATACATCAAAGATTTCACATTCTTGTATGAAATTTTGAGGCATCTCATCTTTATGTGTGATCTTGCCTTGTTTTTGGCAAGCATCACAATGTTTAACCATCTTTTGAGCATCACGATAAATGGTGGGCCAATAAAATCCTGAGTCAAACACTTTTTTGGCGGTGTAGTTGGGACCAAAGTGACCACCGGTGGGTCCTTTATGGCAAGCCTTGAGAATGTCCAAAGCGGCCGGTCCGTCAACACATCGGCGAATAATCAAGTCAGCGCATTGTTTGAATAAAAAAGGGTCATCCCAAAAGTAAGTCTTAACATCATTCAAGAACTTCTTCTTTTGTTGGGATGTTAACCCTTTGACGAGAACACCACCCGCTAAGTAGTTTGCAATGTCGACAAACCACGGGGTGTCATCCAGATTGAGATTAATAGACATTAAGGTCTCAAGGGGGAAAGAGTCATTGATCTCTTTGTTCGGATGATCCCCTTGATATGGATCCTCAAGTCTACTAAGATGATCTGCGGCAGGTTTTCGGCTCCCTTCTTGTGACGAATTTCAATGTTGAATTCTTGAAGGAGTAAAACCCAACGAAGAAGTCTTGGCTTAGAGTCGTGCTTAGTCATCAAGTACTTCAACGCGGAATGGTCCATGTATACGATGGTGGTGGATAAAACAAGATAGGGGTGAAATTTTTCAAAAGCATAGACAACAGCTAAAAGCTCTTTTTCGGTTGTCGTATAATGCAATTGAGCCCCCATCATTGTTTTGCTAGCATAGTGGATTGGTTGGAAGTGTTTATTCACTATTTGGCCCAAAACCGCACCAATAGCAAAGTCGCTAGCATCGCACATCAATTCAAAGGGTAGCTCCCAATTAGGGGTAACCAAGACCGGTGCCTTAGTTAGCTTATCCTTAAGAAGATTGAAAGCTTCGATACACTCTTTAGAAAAGATAAAAGGAGTATCTTTTTCCAAGAGGTGGGTCATCAGGCGAGCGATTTTAGAGAAATCCTGAATGAATCGACGATAGAAGCCCGCATGACCCAGAAAACTTCTCACACCCTTCACGGTTGAAGGTGGAGGTAATTTGGCTATGACATCTACTTTAGCACGGTAGACTTCAAGACCGGCTTTAGAGATTTTGTGTCCTAGCACAATGCCTTCTTTTACCATAAAATGACATTTTTCCCAATTCAGAACAAGGCGAGTGTCTTCGCACCGCTTAAGCATATGTTCCAAATTGGCAAGGCAAAAAGAGAAGGAATCCCCAAAGACCGAGAAATCATCCATGAAGACTTCCATGGTTTGCTAAACCATGTCATGGAAGATAGCCAACATGCACCTTTGGAAAGTCCCGGGGGCATTGCATAAGTCAAAAGGCATTCTTTTGTAAGCAAATGTGCCATAGGGACAAGTGAATGTTGTCTTCTCTTGATCTCGGGGATCGATGGGTATTTGGAAATAACCCGAGAAACCATCTAGAAAGCAGTAATATTCATTACCCGCTAAACGTTCAAGCATCTGGTCCATAAAAGGAAGAGGGAAATGATCCTTTCTCGTGGCATCATTGAGTTTGCGGTAGTCTATACAAACTCTCCACCCAGTAACGAGACGTGTAGGAATTAACTCGTTGTTTGCATTGGGCACAACGGTGATTCCGCCTTTCTTAGGCACACAATGGACTGGACTAACCCATGGTGAATCCGAGATGGGATAAATCATGCCCGCATCAAGAAGTTTGATAACCTCTTTTTTGATAACGTCATGGATCTTAGGATTCACCCTTCGTTGGCTTTGAATTATGGGCTTAAAGTCGTCCTCTATGAGAATTTAAGTGTGCAAAAGTGAGGATCAATTCCGCGAATATCGGAGATTTTCCAAGCGATAGCTCTTTTATGTTTCTTCAACACGGCGATAAGTCGGGATTTTTCTTCTTCTTTTAGGTCCTTAGCAATGATGACTGGTAACTTCTTGTTGTCTTCAAGGAAAACGTACTCGAGATGAGGAGGTAGGTCTTTAAGCTCAAGAGCAGGAGGATCCTCAATAGATGGTGAAACTAACGATGGATCATCATTAGTCACCTCTTTAGGAGAAGGAGGAGAAAACGGGTCTTCATTGAGAAGTTTCTCAATAGTACGAATGTCTTCATCCCAATCGGTGGAAGAATCATCATACTTAATATCGAGAGGACCCAAGCTAGCTTCGAAATCATCCAAGTCACTTTCTCCAAAAGGAGTCAATGACGGAGCAATTGAGGCAACGGTCTCAACATTGGGTAGAGAAGAGAGAGTATTTTTCCAAGCATCATGAAAGTGTTCTTCACAAGCCTCATCGAGAACATCAATAGCATTAACACTCTCATATAAATAAGGTTGCTTAGAAATCTTACCCATGTTGGAGATAATTTTATCGTCACCAACTCTCATGATTATTTCGCCCGCGGCTACATTAATGAGAGTGCGACCGGTCCTCAAGAAGGGACGTCCAACGATTAATGGAACACGAGGATCCATCTCGTAGTCAACGACAACAAAATCCGCCAGGAAGGTGAATTTGTCAACGCCAACGAAGACGTCTTCGGCTATCCCCACTGGATAAGCAACCGTACGGTTGGCTAATTCCAAAGTCATTTTGGTGGGGACTAGCTCGGGGAGAGATAATTGCTTCCAAACACTTAAAGGCATTAAGTTTATACTGGCACCTAGATCGACTAGGGCCATGCAATTCTCTACTCCCGGGAAGTTGCAAGGAATTAAGAAGCGACCCGGATCACCAAGTTTGGTGGGCAATTTCCTCAAGAGAACGACGGAGCAATTCTCAATAAGTTGGGTCTGAGCAATGTCAAGAAGCTTCTCCTTGTCACTAAGAAGATCTTTAAACATCTTCGCGTATTTAGGCATCTGAGCGAGAGCCTCAGCAAAGGAGATGTTAAAATTCAATTGTTTAAACATTTTAGAAAGTTTATTTCTTGAATATCATCCTTGCTCTTTTGCTTCTCTTTCCTTAACCTTGAAGGATAAGGTATATTGGATGAAGAGGAAGGCTTTAGGGGAGTAGGATCACTCACAACCACGGGTGGTGGGGGAATGGGGGTAGAAGGCAAAGGAGGTGAGGAAAGTTTCTCTTTTTCCTTGTTCACAATCACGGGTGGAGGTGTAGGAAGCTCGGGTTCCATATAACCTTTTCCACTACGAGTGGTGATTGCTTTCATCTCCCCTCTTGGATTCGCAACGGTGTTACTCGGAAGAGTACCCGAAGAAGAGGGTTGATTACCTTGGAAGAGCGAACCGATCATATCACGTATGTTAAGCGCTTGAGTGCTGAAAGAGTCTCTCATGTCTGCACGAATATCATTGCTTTGTTTCGCCATGTCATTCCTGAGCTCGGCTCGAATATCGTTCCCTT
The DNA here is from genome assembly GCA_025667525.1 of Glebionis coronaria. Taxonomy (NCBI): domain Eukaryota; kingdom Viridiplantae; phylum Streptophyta; class Magnoliopsida; order Asterales; family Asteraceae; genus Glebionis; species Glebionis coronaria. The sequence goes on from JANFOE010000298.1 coordinate 14,898, forward strand.
GTTTCGTCATTTCTCCCTTCAAGTTGACGAATTGACTCTGAAGATTCGTCACCATCTCTCTACTAGTTCTCATGAACGTCTCGACGTCTGGATTCAATGCCAACGGTGGATTGAGAGGTGGAGCTTGGTAAGCTTAAGAATTTCCTTGAGGTGGGTATGGGTTTCATTGGGATTGATATTGATTGTTAGCACGAGGTTGGGATTGGTTGTTTCGGTTATAGCTTTGTGGTTGGTTTTGGTTTGGAGGAGGGAAACCGGGTGGAGCAAGATAGTTGTTTGAACGATAACTTAGCAAGCTACGGTCTCCTTGAGGACGAGCTTGATAGCCTCCTTTGGGATAAGTACCGTATGCCGCGTTAACGTCTTCAGAAAAATTGCCTTGAGTGGAAGGACAATCATTGTAGGAATGAGGACCACCACATGTGTCACAAGAAATAGAAACGGCTTTAGCTTGTTGAAAGTGGTGTGTGGCCATGGTCTTGTAATTCTTGTTCATCTTTGCGAGTTGTCGGGTAAGTTCGGTTATCTCGGGATTGGAAGTAGTAGAAGAAACATTGACTCTCTAATTAGATCTTGAGGATGCGGATGAATCCCAATTCTTGTGGTGAGAAGTCATGTTTTCAATCAACTCTCTACACTCGTCCGGTCTCCTTTCCATAAAAGTACCATCGGCGGCGGCGTTGATCGTGTCACGATCACGAAAAGTGAGACCATTGTAGAAAGTATCAATGAGAGTGACGGGGAGCATGTTGTGATTTGGACAACGGTCGATCTAATCATTGTATCGTTCCCAAGCATCAAAGAGCGATTCATCATTGTCTTGCATGAATCCCTAATTTGGTTATGAAGGCTCGTGACCATGGATGATGGCAAGTAGCGTGACAAAAAGCGTTGAGTCATGTCGTTCCAAGTATGAATAGAATTCTTTGGGAGACGGTCAAACCATTTTTCAGCATGGTGAGAAAGCGAGTGGGGAAATAGTTGAAGGCGAAGTTCATCAATAGAAACACCGGGGGACTTCATGCTTTGGGTGATGGTAATGAATTTGTCGAGGTGTTTGTTGGCATCATCATTAGGCATTCTGGCGAATGGATTAGTTTGCACTTGTTGGATCATGTGATGCTTCAACGAAAACTCCTGAGCCGTGATATGCATCGGCGCAATCGGGCCTCCACGTTCGTTCATCGTAGGTTGGCATAGCTCCTCCATGGTTCGTAGGTTGGGTAAGGTTGGATTATTCATGTTTGGGTGGGGTGGATTATTATTGTTGGGGAGGGGTGGATTATTATTGTTGTTGTTGTGTACACCGGCCATGTCTAAATATTCGAGAGTCTCGGGCTCTGAATAAGACGTTGATCGAGTACGCATACACTAAAAAGAAAATGCAAGAGAAAATGTTTTTGGTTTTTATAGATTTTTTAATGTTTTTGTATTTTTGAAAATTTTATATTTTTATGGGTTTTTTTGAAAAATTTTGTGCTTGAAAATAACGTTCCCGAAAGAACGGATCCCAAAATCCAATTTTTCTCACAAGAAACCGTTGATCCTTACGAAACGAGCCGGCAGCGGCGCCATTTTAATAACTGTTATTTTAGTTGATTAAAAATGTTGCTTTTGCAAGATCTTTGTTCGTGTTGCTCATACCCATTTGTAATTGTCGTTGTTTCGTTCTGGTATCTTCTCGAATCGATCACGGTTAAAAGTGGAATAGTTGTAATTGGTGACTAAAAAGGGGGAGCTTTGGTCTAAATCTACTAAAACGATAAATGCTAGAAGTAATAAAATTAAACTAAAAGCAATTACTGAAAATAAAACTAGAATTAAAATCAAACAGTAAGTACCTAAACTTGGAGAAAACAGCTTATTCGAAATAAATGCTTGATCCGGAATATCAGGGAAATTTAGCTTATTCGGAATAATTCAACTCATGCGGAATAACCTGAAAAAATGCTTCATTCGGAATGTTCACTTGATGCGGAATAAATGGTTCATGCGGAATGTTTGCTTCATGCGGAATAATAGCTTGACCTGGAAAAATCTCTATCCGAAATAAATGGCCTTCATGCGGAATAATCTTTGACCCGGAATAATGTTCTTATACGGAATAATGTGCTTATGTGGAATAATGTGCTTATGCAGAATAATTAAAAACCAAGCTTGATTCGGAATAATTAATTTACTCGGAATAAAACTTGATCCGGAATATAAAGTTGATCCGGAATATTTTTTAGATGAAACCTTTATTCGGAATAACTGCTCATCCGGAATATAGATTATTCCGGATGGACTAGCTGATTCGGAATATTAAATATGCCGAACCAAAGAACTTGATCCGGAATAAAATCACAAAACCTTGATCCGGAATAATGGATATTCCGAATAAACAATAAAATCTCAAAACCTTGATCCGGAATCTTATGTTGATTAGGAATCTGGGCAGGTCTGAAAAATGCGAAGAACAGGGGAATATAAAATAAACGAATTTAACCCAAAATCTACCAAGTTTTTAATCAAAACTTAAACCAATTTAACCACTAATCATTTACGAATGATAAACATCAATCCAAAACAACAAAAACTCAAAACCCTCTTACTTTTGAAGATTAAAACCAATAAAATAGAAACCTTAGAACTATGAATCAACAAGAAAAGGAAGAATAAGATGATAGAAAGATTAAATGTAAACTTGTATTGATGATTAAGATTCAACAACAAAATGGAAAGATTAAACTTACAAGATTGGAGGAATCAAAGGAAATGAAAAACCACCAATCTCCTTAAGGGAGATGGTTCCTACGAAACAGGAAAAGAATAACAGAATGAAAAAACTAGTGGAAAATATGAATGGGAGGAGTATTTATAGTGCTTGGCTTGGTTTGGTGAGTGGGCTTTCTCCCTTTCTTTTTGTCTTCTCGTCTTTTTAGAAAAGTTGACGTTTTTTATTTCGATTCGGGATTTGTCGACGAATAAATTCAACTCGTCTTTTAATTTCTTCATTTAATAGACTTGAGTTTCTTCGACATATGTAAATCTTCCATCTTTGGTCCTTTTCTTCGATAAATCTTCGAATAGGCCCATCGACTTCAAATCTTTTGCATCTCTTGGACTATAGACTTCGTCTTTTCGTCTTTTTCTTCTATAAAACCCGTGCAATCCCATGTTTTCTTCAATATTTATCCGTTTGGCTCTGAAAACACAACAAACACACAAACCATGCATAATTCCAAACAAATGACATTGAATACGCGTTTTGGTCTCGTTTTAGCAAGAAATAAGTGGTAAAAGGATGGGTGTTTTCACACCTATCAAGCACGGGTAGAATTCCCCTAAAAGATAAGATGTTGATTATCAAAGGTGATCTAAATAATTCCCGATGGGTGATCGTATCCTGCATTCAGGCTTGAAATTGTACCATGAATGATTGTGAACTAGTCATAAATCTAACTATCTAGAAAGAACCTAAGGTAAATTAAATAAGAAAATGTTCCTGTTATTTGAGACTTTCTGAGGTATTTGCTGATGAATTACCTAGACTTCCGCCATTAAGGCAAGTTGAATTTGGTACTGATTATATTCCCGGTGCTGCACCTGTGGCATGTACACCATACGTTAGCACCATCTGAATCAAAAGAGTTATCGTGCAACTAAGAGAGTTGTCAAAGAAAGCTTTTATTCTACCGAGCTCGTCATCATGAAGAGCTATGGTATTATCATTCCATATATTCATTTATTACCGTGAACTGAATAAATTCACGATCAAAATTGATATCCATTACCCAGGATGAAAGATTTGTTCGATCATTTACCAGGCTCTAGCGTATATTCAAAAATTTGATCTACGACATGGTTATCATCAAATTCGCATCCGCAAAGAAGATTATCTATTCCAATCACTACATCCAGAACTCGTAATGAGCATTATGAGTTTTATGTGATGTCGTTTGAATTGACCAACGCACCGGTCGCATTCATGAATTTGATGAATCGCGTGTGTAAGCTGTATTTTGATAAATTCATGCGTGTGATCATTAAGGACCATCTAATTATTTCCAAGAATAAGAAGGAGCTTAGTAATCATTTGTAGACTACCTTGATCTAGCTGAGATGTGAAACATTGTGCGTTAAATATTTAAAGTGGGATGTTAGGCTTGATACCTTACATTCTTTGACCGTGTGATTAATAGTAGTGGAATCTATGTTGACTCTTCAAAGATCGGAGCCATTAAGGCTTTGGGTTATACCAAAAAGGAAGTGCGAAGATGTTTGGGTTGACAGATATTAATCGAAGGATTAATAAGGAGTTATTCCCTCATACCTAGATCATTTAACTAAAATACCTTAGGAGTAGATGTTTGTGTATACCTCAAGACAACCTAGGAGGAATTGAGGAAACCATATAACCCATGACTTGGAATTTGGAGCGGTAGTTTTTGCTCTTCAACTATGGAAACATTATTTGTATGGCATTAAGTGTACGGTATTCACAAAACGCAAATGCCTACAAAATATTTTGGATCAGGAGGAGCTAAACGTGAAGTCGTGTAAATAGTTTGAGTTTCTGAGTGATTACGGTCATGATATTTATTTCATTGGGGAAGGTGAATGTAGTTGCTGACGCGTTATGTAGAAAGGATAAAGAACCAATTAGGATGTTTTCCTTAGTAATGACCGTGCAGAATAATTTACCCGAGCAATTTAGAAATAGCCGATGCTTGTAAGAAGGATAATATAGATAATGAAGGGTTTCGCGGCTAATGAGAACCATTAGAGATGGGATCCAATGGCGTTAAGTGTTTAAAAGGTCGTTTGTGGTTGCCTAAATATGGAGGATTTCGAGATTTAGTCATGATGGAATCTCATAAGTCTAAGTATTCTAATCATTCCGTTTTTGATACAATGTATTTTGATCTGGAAGAGTTGTACTGAAGGCCGAATATGAAAGCCGACATCGCCACATACGTTAGTAAATGTCTAACTTGTGTGAAGGTCAAGGCTGAACACCAATAGCCATCAGGATTGCTTCTACAGCTTATTATTCATGTTTGGAAGTGGGATAGAATCACCATGGATTTTATCACAAACCTTCCAAGGACATCATCTGGATTTGATTCGATTTTGGTCATCATCTACAGACTGACCAAATCTGCTCATATCATTCCAATTAATGAAGGGTTCTCGATGGAGAAGTTGGCTCATTTGTATTTAAAGGAGTTGTGTAAGCATGGTGTGCATGTATCGATCATCTCTATCAAGATCCTCGATTTGCATCGAATTTCTGGAGATCCCTTCAGAAGTCATTGGGAACGAATCTTGATGAGAGTACTGCTTACCACCCACAATCCGACGGACAAGGTAAAATGACGATACAAACACTAGAAGTCTTGTTTTGTGCTTGTATGATTGACCTTTGGTAATGAACAGGATAAGCACTTTCCTTTGGATAGGTTATCATTGATAATTATCGCATTAGGATTGAGATCGAACCTTGTGAGGATCTATATAAAGAAAAGTTTAAGAGCACCTATAGGTGGGAGTTGGGATGAAGATACCCGACCCGCGAGACCTAAAATGATTGTGGAAATTAGAATCTGATTATTGACTGCCGGTAGTGGGCAGGAGGTTATGTGAATGTGAGATGTGGATCTTGAAGTGCACGATGGGTAGCGAAGTTATGCCAAGAATTTTCACCATGGAAAGGTTAATTTATGACCTGAAAGATCGTGGGAAGCTAAATCCCCGTTGTATGGGACCATTTAGATAATGTAAAGAGTTGGTCCGAGAGGCATATAAGCTAGACTACCCTAGGACTTCAAGGGATGCATGAAATATGTTCCGTATATCAAACTTGATAAAATGTCTATCAAGTGAAAATCTGATTATTTCTTAATGATGTTTGGGTCGGCGAAAAGTTGCATTTCATCGAAAATCCGTGGACATCATGGAAAGAGAAAGTAAGCCAACTTAAGCATGACCGTATTCCCATAGTTATGTTTGATGAAACTCGCGCATTATAATTATGATTGAGAGAAAAGACCGAATGTGGAGGAAATGCCCACATGTCTTTGACTATATATATGAAGCGAGTAGTTAAATGAAATGGATCTACGAGAACGTAGATCTCTCTTTAGGGGGAAATGATGTGACAATCCGTCATTTTCGGGTAGTAAATTATTCTCGTATACTATTTCAAAAATTTTATTTTTATGTCGGTTCATGAACTCACTCATAAACAGGAAGAGATTAGTGTTTACGCGCATAATTTAATGTCTTTTACGCTTAAACTAGAAACTCTAGGTTTACGTATTTACGCTTTTGTGCTCCGTTTTTTATGAGAGAAATTTTATTAGAGTCGTTTTATGCCGTAGTTTCATATTCTACAAAAAGATTTTTCATAAATCGACCCGAAGATCAAGAAAACTAGAATCAAGGAGTACCCGTAAATTAATAGAGGTGAGACAAGTATTACACTTCTCTCACCCTCAATATGGGACGGCTCCACCAACACCACCAACACATTGGTGTCAACTTCTTAGTTTATGTTGTACACTGATACTACACATTAGTACTTAGTACTTCACTTCTCAAAACCACTAGTACATAAATTAAAACCAAGAACACAAAACAGATAGTAACTAAAAACCATTCACACAAACTCATCTCTCTCACCTCTCTCTCTCTCTCTTGGGATGTCTAAAACACCACCACCATAGCATTTTCATAATCTTTTTAACCTAAAACCTAAACTACATTCAAGATATGATGAAACCTACATAAAACAGAGATGATTTGTGGTGATTTCAAGTAGGGAAAGAAGGTTTTATATGGAGTTTGGGGCTGATTTCTAAAGAAAAGTATACACATTTGAAGATCACAAAAAGTTGATTTAAAAGGTTAAAGACTTGGGTTAAAGATCAAGACTTGGGTGTCATTTTTCCATCATTTGTCGGTATAAAAATTGTTTCTTTCCATCATCTTTTTATTTTTGTAAAAGTAATTGTTTATTTTCTTTCCAATGTATATGTAAGAGAGCTATGAATGATGATCAAAGTGTTGTATGGGGATTTTGTGTCATTAGAATAAGTTAATGAGGCTAGATCTACAAGTAAAAGATGATAAAAACATAACTAGATAAGTAGGCTGTGAAAAACAGCAAGTTTCAACATTTTTGGTTGTTTAAATGGATTAGATGATTTGATATACGGATAAGTAAATTATTTTTAAACAAGTGGTTAATTGGCCACACAATGGAATGTTAAAAATGAGATATGGCCAAAATACTTTTGATGTGCAAATATGACTGGTTTGTCTTGGGCGAATTAAAAGCCATATTTAGGGGCTGTTTGAGAAGGAGCCATAGAAGAATAAATTATAGAACACAATATGTAGTTTCTACAGTAAAATTTAGGGTTCTAAGTCAATATAGAACTCAAGTTATGCTAAAAATGGTGAACATGAGTTTTTGGATCAGATTTCACATAAGACATTTAATATTAAAAGACAACATGAGGTAAAATTTGTATATAAATAAATATGTAAAAGTGAATAATTGACAATAACTATTATAAAAATATATTTATATACTAGAATAAATAAATATCACATTTTATTAAAATAAAACACAAATGTTTTCTAACTACAAACTATATACATGACTTTTACGTTTTTCGGCTAAAACCGAAAAGATGGCGATTTCGCCAAATAAAACATAGATGGTCGTACCCATCTAATGTAATATTTTTATAGAACACCTACTGATATAAAAACACTTTTAACAAGCAAAAACCGACAAACCCGAGCTATGTGATTTATGGACCGGTAATGGACCAAATTAGCCTTGTTGGACCACTAGGCCCAACTAGTTTGGTTTAGCACTATTGGACTTGCTCATGGGCTCAACCCACTTGGGCCCAACATTGGAGTAAAGGACTGGTCCTAAATGGATAAATGGACTAATAGAACATATTGGACTCTTATTGGGCCTATTGGGCCTTAACTTATAAATGGGCCAAAATTTGTGTAGTTGAACTAAGTTAACTAGATGCTTAACAACTAATAATGTTCTATAAAGTAATAAAATCTCACTTGATCATCATGTTTATGACTTGATTACATATACATAACAACTTTTTACTAATAATACTCAACATAGTCTAAGATCGAGTATTATTTGTTTAGGTAACCCGTGATCGCGACGCGCGTCGTACGCCCTAGTTGCCGATAACCCGCCTTCCAAACCAACGTGAGTTCATAGCCTCGCACTCTTTTAAATGTTTTATAAAATATTTTATAAACCCGCGAGGGGGATAACATGCTAGTTTTATTAAAATAGAACACAAGTAGTCCTGATTGTTATGCTTATTGAAAATGGACCCGAATGATAAGATGACCCAATGTATGATTGAAATGGATTATTATGAGTTAGGTTAAGTCACTATAAGTCCCATTAGCATGAATTGTGAACTACCAGGAGTAGGTAGACGCTTATGAATATAATAGTACTATTTGGGGACAATCACCCCAGTTCGCGTCGTGACGGATGATCCCCGTTGGACCACATAGTTTGGCAAGCGAATTTATGTATGAGAAAGACTAATTTAGCATGATTTTTGTGACGACACGCTGTTTTAAATGGGCAAATGAATTTCGGGCTAGCTACCTGATGTATAATTTAGAAAGGTAACAATGTCATGCGGCTTATAATAATCTGATAATAATACTCATAAAGCTAATACTGAGGCTGTGGTCTCAGGGACGGTGTACGATACATGGTTTGGATTATAATATATTGCCTGACTAGCAATTTGAGGTCATATTTATTGATATTATACTTGTGTTCTGGTATTACATAACTATTTTATATAACGGTTTTTCTTATACTATAAACAACGTTATAAAACGTATTGTATGATGCTGTTACGACAATGGTTCGTATAATGATTTTGACGGCAAAGGCCTATGTTATGATATACGACAATGATTCGTATAAAATGTTTTTGGCCTATGTTATGGTCTACGACAAAGAACTGTACAAAATGTTTTTCGGTAATGATTATATATATGCCGGTTTTATGTTAATGGTTTTTATTAAACTCTATGGACTCGCTCAGCGTTTGGCTGACTTTTAGCATGTTTTATCTCTGGTACATGAAGGTAACTCTAGGGAAGACGGCAAGAGTTTATGGCCCACTTTTAAATAAAAATTTCCATTCGAATGTTTTGTAAAATTTTTAAGACATACTTTGATCGGTGAACCTATGTAACTTGATATTTATGAATGGAAAATGCTTTGTTATTAAACGACGCGATTTTTAAGCGTTGTCTATGATTTGAGTAATGTGCTATCCCGTAAGACCAACGACTCTTCCGCTGATTCTAAACGTGAATATTTGGGGGGGGGGGGGTTACAATTGATATCAAATTTCAACGTAGAGATTAATCGTTTCTTTAACACCCCCAAAAATACACAATTGAATACAGCGGAAGACTCGTTGGTGTTACGGGATAGTACATTACTCACATCATAGACAACGCATAGAAATCGCGTCGCTTAATAATAAAAGCATTTCCATTCATAAATATCAAATTTACATAGGTCCCAAGTCATTGTATTTCATAAAGGTTTTACAAAGCATTTGAATGGAAATTGTTATTTAGGTGCGGGCCATGAATTCTTGTTGTCTTCCCGAGAATTACCTTCAAGTACCTGAGTGATGTGTCGTGGATAGTATATGTGATAATTTGAGATTACGTTATAGGGTAAATTAGAAAATTACCTTTAGGAAAAAGTAATAGACTAATATTACCAATGACGAATTCAATTAAACACGTGATGAACCAAGTTCGTTGTACACGAAGATCTTATGAATTTGAGACGTTTTGCTTTGATTTGGACAATTGATTTGAATTGGTTTTCGGTTTTTAAACTACAATTAAAATCTTCCAATTTTAAGCTATTTAGTTTTAACCTAAAGTGCATGAATCGTAACCCCGCTAAATTTAAAATCTAAAACAATTACTTGTTTAAAATATAAAACTATTTAAAAATCAATCTATTTTAAAAATCTATAAAATAAATCTATTTAATTACTTTTAATCTATTTAAAAAATCTAATTAAACTTTTTTAAGACTAATTTACTTTATTAAAAATTACTTTAAAACAAATCTATTTAAAAACTATTTTATTTAAATCTAAAGTTATAAAAATCTAATTAATTAAAAATAAACTAATTAAACTTTTAAATTTAATAAAAACGTTTTAATTTTATTTTAATTTTATTTTTGTTTTAATTTTTATTAATAAATTTATACTAAAACGAAATTTAATTAACAAAATCTAAAAGAAATAAAAGTGTTATAAAATTTAGCTACTAATTTAAATAAGAGTATTTAAAACGTTTTAAAAAAAACTAAAATTTGTCAGTTAAGAAACTCATTTAAAGGTGACAAAATGCAAGTTAATAACCAAAAGAGCTAGACAGCTCAATGGTTAACGCGTTGTGTTGATAACCGAGAGGTCTCGGGTTCGAATCCCATTAGCGACATTTTTTTGGTAATTATTATATTTTGAAACAATACATAAATTTGGATTTTAATAACCAGCAGGTAAGGAAATATATATAACAATATTAACAGAATCTATTGCAATAATCTCAAAATCAAAACACTAAGTCAGATACATAAACTTAACAATACGCAAATCACAAATGCACAGTGCAAGTATGAAACTTCATTCACAAATCACAAATCATAAACACCACCTAAAATAAATAAACCTAAACATAGTCTACTGAATTTATCAGACAAGCAATAGGAGGTTATAAGCAGCTTATTAGAAAATTAACAAATAAGAAATTCCAAACCACATCAATTCATCAGTCTTAGGAAAAAAAATCAAAGCAACAGTTAAGTAAGAATGACAACAACCCCTTAAAATCCTAAACGCCTAACTCAATTATGTATAACAACTTAAGTTCAGTAACTGATTAAATTGAGCACTCAGCTCTATTCAGCAGAAACACAAATCCATTCAAGCTTCTCATAAGCAAATCCATTAACAGCAGATTACAAAAGTAGACCAAGCAGTTAAAAAAAATAAGGTGCAATGGTAATACGATCACAAGAGAACAAACTCAAGTACGCAATTGTTATATTCAGTTATGAAACCAAAAATCAGCAGTTTAAATCGATTCAGTAAAAATAATATCACGATAACATCTCAGCAGAATTACCATATCAAATGATGATCCAAATCTTAAATCAGTCAAACTAAGCAGTTAAACAATATTAACACCAGAAATGCTTTATATATCAGCGCACTCAGTAAGAAGAACATAATGAAATTTTATAAACCCATTTCAAAGTATCAAACAAGCTTATATGAACATAAACTGAAAACATAACGTAACCGGAGTTCACGCAATCAGCAGGTATAGATCAAAACTAACTACTCAATCCTGCGAGGATTAACTTATGCACGCAGATTCATACCAACTAAGCGGATTCTTATCAATCAAATATTAGCCAACAAAAAAAATCACAAATAACACAAATTGATAGAATATAACAGATTCTAATAACAATCAAACAAGCTACTAAGAACAGTTAAACTAATCATTTATTCTATCAGATAGTATAAAAAATGCAAATAAACGTAAACCGAGCTTAACCATCTTTATGAAGAAACCATTGGGGAGTAGCACAGCGCTGAGCTGGCTTGAACTAACACGACACCACGCCTCGAACCATCAAACACCATGAACAATAATACCACCAAAGCGTAAATGATTCTCGATTCTCGAACATATGTCGAATCAATAGTAATATCAATCTAACCAGTGGGGTTAGAAATTTAGATCCCAAATCTTACTAACTTACTCGAAGAAGCTATTATTTAACTCTCCAAAGTAATAGCTAATTATAATCAGTAATTTAAGATTCAGTTTCGCAATTAATTAATCAGTAAAACAGAATTTAAATGAAAGAGATTAATGAAGTGAGAAACAAACTTTTATTAATTCGAAATATTCAATACAACTTCATTAAAAATTAAATAACTAATTCTATTCTAAAATTACCATTATAACATTACAAAAGAAAAAGGGATACCCATCCTAAATAAAATGGGGGGTTTTTATAGATGAATGAAGGGGTGGTTTGTTGATGAGAGGCGACAATCTTGACCCTTGATTTTTCTCTTTCCCTTCTGTTTTGATCTGATGGCTGTGATTCGCCCTTGTGCACACAGATTGACACCGTGGCACAAGGTGTGCTTCTTTGGTGCTGACTTGGAAGATAATCATTGGTGGATTGAAAGATATGCGTTGTTTAAGCCAATTACATGATGCCACGTAACTCTGCTCTACCACTCCTCTCTTCCGAATCCTTGGGGAATTATTTACCCACACACTTGAATTACACGTGCCACATAAAAGCCCCATGTAATATTGATTTTTTACCCATCTAGGGTTTATGTGAACAGTGGTAATTTACTGGTAATGGGGTGAAAAAATGGGGAAGATGAATAAACATAGAATGTATCGAAACTTTTATTTTATTGTGAGTGGAGAAAGTGAAAAGGAAAGAAAAACGTGTGGTGTATGTGGTGTAAATGGGTGGGTAAGATTATACGGGATTAATTTATTCATTTGGTGGACAATGACGTGTGGTTACACGTCTGACAGAGTTTGTAAGTTATATCGAACGTTCATTCCAACAAAACCGTAAGCCCATGATTCTTTTTATTCATTTCTTCTATTTGGGCTTGGGCCCAAATAAAATTCTCCATCAGTCGTATATACATCATCCATTTGGGCCTAATGGGCTATCTGAAATTTTCAAACGACTCAAAATATTAACTTGAATTATAAATGGGCTTTTGAGCCCATTTACCCCATTGTGGGACCCACTTGGTAAATAATCTTGCAATATTATAAAATCCATTCAAGTCGAGCTCGATTTTGGCTTCTTCAATCTTTTTCTTCAAACTCGTGCCGGTTTTTATCGGTTTTCGCGAACTTGTTACCTACACACATTCAAACAAGAAACAAGCATATACAAGGCATATTTGATACGTTAATAGCATTATTTCATTGTTTTAAGATACAAATGATATGATTTATTACACTCATATCACTGAGATAAAACATGTTAAAAGAAAAGTTCAACGATAACGCCGAGTGAATTCATAGAGTTTAATAAATTCCATCAATATAACTTTGGTATAAAATTATTACCAAAAACCATTTCGTACAAATCATTGTAATAGGCCATAAAATAGCCAAAGTCATTTTTATACAAATCCTTAACGAAAATCATAATATAGGCATTTGCCTTAAAAATCATTGTACGAGCCAATGTCGTAAAAACATCATACAATACGTCTTACGACGTTGTATAAAGTTAAATAAATACCGTTATATGAATATGGTTATGAAAACCAAAACACGAACATAATATCAATAGTATGACCCCGTATTGCTAGTCAGGCAATACATCGTAATTCGGTGCGTATAGTAGTATTTTGTTAACTGGATTATTATAAGCCGCATGACATTGTTACCTTACTAAACCAAACAACAGGTAGCTAACCCGATACTCAATTTTCCCATCTAAATTAGCGTGTCTTCACAAAGGTCACGCTATGGAAATCTTCTCATACATAAATTCGCTTACCAATCAATGTGACACGACGGGGATCAACCATCAAGGCGTGAACTGGGGTGATCGTCCCCAAATAGTACTATTATATGCATAAGCGTCTACCAAATCCTGGTAGTTCACAATTCATGCTAATGGGACTTTTAGTGACATAACCTAACTTTAATAATCCATTTAATTTCATCTATCGGGTCATTTAATCAGTTATCGGGTCATACAATCGGGTCATACAATCATTCGGGTCCAAATCAATAAACAAACAATCGGGACAAATGGTGTCCTATTTTATAAAAACTAACATGTTATCTCCCTCGCGGATTTATAAAACATTTCATAAAAACATTTAAAAGAGTGCGAGGCTATGAATTCACGTTGATGTGGGAAGGTGAAATTGAGATTTTGCTAGTTGAAAAAGTTCGTTTTCTCGATCTCTAATCGAATTGATTACCAGTTTAAAGTGTGACTCAGTCGTTTTTGGTTAAAAAAAGAAATTTGATTATCTATAACTAATTAAAAAGTAAATGCGGAAAGTATTTAAAAGAAAATTAAAGACAGGTACAAATAATAAAAGTAAAACAAAGTGAAAAATTAAGCTAGAAAATTACTAGAAAAACACTTAAATAAAATGCAATCTTAAAATAAAACTAAAATAAAAACAATTTAAAATAAAGTTTAAGAAAATGGCGGGAAATATAAAATTTTGTCCCAGATCCGAATCCCAGATCGGAATCCCAGATCCGAATTCCAGATCCGAATCCCAAATCCGAATCCCCGATCCGAATCCCAGATCCGAATCCCAGATCCGAATCCCAGATCCGGATCCCAGATCCGAATCCCAGATCCGGATCCCAGATCCGAATCCTAGATCCGAATCCCAGATCCGAATCCCAGATCCGTATCCCAGATCCGAATCCCAGATCCGAATCCCAGATCCGAATCCCAGATCCGAATCCCAGATCCGAATCCCAGACCCGAATCCCAGATCCGAATCCCAGATCCGAATCCCAGATCCGAATCCCAGATCCGAATCCCAGATCCAAATCCCAGATCCGAATCCCAGATCCGAATCCTAGATCCGAATCCCAGATCCGAATCCCAGATCCGAATCCCAGATCCGAATAAGGGGGAGTATCACAATACCGATCGCAATGTAGAAACCCTTGTGGTTTTTGCGATCGTAACAAGCTGTCGGAATCCAAATCCCATTCCGATGGAATGTAATACAAATAAGCAAAACCTATAAGCTAATACTAATAAGCAATAATCTAAACTTGATTAAAAAGATAATGAGACGAGACAAAAAGCAACAAATTTAAAGACTTTATCAAAACACAAAATAAGCAAACAAAATAAGCAAACTTTAAAAAGATAAAACTTTTTAGAAAACTTTAAAATCAAATAAGCTAAATACAAAATAAGCCAATAAGATTGTCAAACTTATAGCTTAATTCGTATACAACCCTAGATGAAAATAAAAAGATGAACTTTTTAATAAAATAAACAATAAGATTAAGCAAAATCAATGCTTAATCTGAACCACAATCAAATCAAAGACAAGAAAAGTAGGATGAGAATGATAAAGAAAATCTTGATTAAAGGAAAATAAAGATTAAACAACAAAATTAAAAACACTTACTTGAATTAAAGGAATTAAAGTGCAAGACAATTTATTAAAATGACATGAAAAATAAAGTTGCAAGAAAATGAAAATGGTGGAAGAGCTAATTTGTCAAGTTAGCCAACAACTATGAAATGAAAACATAACAAACTATTTATAGGGGAGATTAGGGAGGAGCTTAGGAAGCTTCCTCCCTCTTTCTTCTTTTCCTTAATTGCATGCTTTAGTCCTTAAGCCTTTTAATCTTCTTAAATCTTGGACTTAATTGCTTTGTCTCGGGATTTCTTTGAACTTGTCTTTTAATTCTTCAATAAATACGACTTGAGTTCTTCGGCTTTTGGTAAACTTCCGTCTTTTGACTCTTTCTTCGATAAATCTTCAGAATTGGTCTTGGACTTCCGTTCTTTTTCCACTCTTGATCTTTCGACTTCATCTTTCGTCTTTTTCCTCGATAAAAGCCCGTGAATGCCGTGTTTTCTCCACTTTTCACCTTTTCGTCCTAAATCACAACAAAAACACAAACCACGCATAATTCCGACATAAATGACATAAAATACACATTTTGGATCGGTTATTATTGTAATTAAGTGGTAAAAAGGATGGGTGTTTACACACCTATCAAATCCCCTACAGTTAACCATTGCCATGCCCTCATGCAATGCTTAGTGATAAAGCAATTTTACACTTTTCTCATAATTAATCAACCTTGGCCTTATTAAAATTCTACTAAACAAAAATTTAAATACTAAGAGAAATTAAAACTTTAAAGGAAACAAAAGGAATAGAAAACCATTTTCACTTGAAAATAGCTACATGGAAATAACTTGCAAAGAGATCTAAGACTTACATTAGGGCTTCGGTGCTGCGAAGATTTATCACCCTCAAGTTTCACGTTCCCCAAACTAAGCTTAAAAACGAGATCATTGTTATTATAAGTTAGCAAAACAAACACTTACACATATGGCTTAATTATATGCTTAAACTCCCTTATTCCTAATTGTATCTCTTATATTTTATTTTTGTCTTAGAATGATCATGAAGATGCATTTTTGGACTTATTTCGATAGTTTATTTAGGCAGAAAGCAAAGTAGGACGATTTGATTAATAGTTAGCTAAAGGACAAAATCTCTTAAAACTACTTCTCGGGATATCAAAAAGTTCATATCTTGGCATAACTCGTTTCACGATTTGAGACCTTTCTCGGGCCGATATTTGGCATGTACTTCATACTTTGTTGGAAACTCATTTTATGTGACGACATTTAAGAATTCCCGTTAGTTATCATAGTCACGCACATTTAGACTAGACTAGGCTCGTTGTAAAGTTTAGGTTGTGTGCGTGACTATATATACCCCTCCTTAGCTTCCAAGGAGGGGTGTTGATTGTCATTTGTTCATTAGGGAATACATTACATTTTCACTCTCAACCTCTCTTCTCTCTCTCTAAGTCATCAATGGCTTCCACCACCATTTACCACCACATTAGACCACCGGATCCGATTTAGCATTTCTACATTTGGCATCAGAGCCACGGTTCCATCCTTGGATCGTGTTTATATATTCGATTTGGTGGTCTAATCTTTCTTTGTGTCTCGTTATATTTTTTTGGTTCTATTTTGTCACAAAAAATTTGTCACGTCTTATTATTTTGTGTCCAAACTGTCCAATTGTTTCTCGGTTTCATCATTATATCCTTGTTTATCCATTCTGGTCCATATGTTCACTGGTATAACTCTTTATTCTGGTCCCAAGCTATTTTTTTCTCGAACGTCACATGTTTTTTTTTTGTGAAGATGAAGATGATGGCCAGATAAGAATACTGGTAAAAAGGTGTTTGCCACAATCACACATTTTTTTATGGTTAAATCTTAATTTTTCTTTTAAAATGGAGATAAGGACATACCCAGAATCCCAGATTTTGCCAGAAAAGTACACTTTTGGAGAATATTTCTGCTTCTTGGTACGATCGCATGGATTGCGATGGAGTGTTTTTGTCACATTCTGATGGGTTCGACATACCCATTGCGATGGGACTCATTCCGATGAGTCACATTGCGATGGGTGGTCGGATCTGTCGCAATGGCATAGATACGTCGTCATGCTGCCCAAATTCTCACAACATTGCGATGGGTACCATCGCAATGGGTTCCATCGAAATAAGACTTCATGTTTCGATGGACTCCCTGTTGACTTTGACTGCGATGGAGCATTTGTTTTGACTGCGATGGGTCACGGTTTTTGATTGTGATGGAAAATAACTGTTTGACATTGCGATGAAACTGTTTGACTTTGCGATAGAAAGACATTGACTGAGATGGAATGTGGACCAAAAACGTAAGCAAACCAAAACCAACCCATCGTCTAAACCAACCGAGTCAACTCTGTAATTACCGAGTTGACTCAGTCAACCCACTGAGTCGACCATAACTCAACTGCCAACCTTTTATCTCCACAAATCCAAAACTAAACCTAATTCCCTTCGTCACTTATATCCCATCTAGACTCGAACACTAAAACAAACTTAAACAGTAACTAGAAATTGACCTCAGATTCATTTTCATGGTGAGATCTTTGTAGATCTTTTCTCACGAAATTCAATAATCTTCACAGATCAAATGTTTGGACTTTAACCACTTTTATTATACGAAATCTAAGAATAATTATAACAAGCATGTTATAATCATTTCTTTATTTCGATTCAATCACATAAACAAACATGCATTCGATGACCTACCTGAGATCAATTCGCATTGATCTTGAAGTTATGTCTCTCTCGTCAACAATCACAGATATCATATGATTTGTGATATTAGATGCGATTGATGAGATTGAAAATCAGTGAAGTGTTTAGATGGGTTTGATTATGTGAATGATTTTGCTGCGTTTGATGGAGAGATTAGGAGAGATAGATGGAGGGCGATGGTTACTAGGTTGAGAGGAGATGCAGTTTGGTTTGTGGGAGTGAAAAGGGGGACGGAGGATTCGAGGCGTAAGTTTCTGAGAGAGGAGATGAAGTTGGTGTTTGGTGAGAGGATAGAGAGATAGGGGGGACGGAGGATACTATGTGAGGGGATAACGGCTTGTGTGTTTTTTTGAGATTAGGTTTACTTCACCTAATTTTTAGGTTAAACCTTTTTATAAGCTCAAATTGGGTGGACCGGGTCTTGGAAGATTTGGGTTGGGCTTCTGAATTAATGGTCGAATTTTGTTAACCTGGCTATGTTTAAATGATTGGGCCGTATATATTTTGAATCAATTCACTCATATACACAAATTTTTTGTTTCAAAAATTATTTATTTTGAATAAAAAATTTTGTGTCTAATGATATACTTCGGTCGTCATCGGGTCGAGACAAAAGTGACGAGACATTGTGACGAGATGGCATAGTTTAAGGAGAATGGATGCTCAAACAAACAAGTTCCTTTTTTGAATTTGTGGTTTTTTTGTTGCATTTATGGTTCTTTAACTTATTCTTGACACTGATTGGGTGACGAGAAATGTGACGTGACAAAATAACGTGACGAGACAAATGTGACGAGAATTTATTTGAGACGAGACCAAGAAAATATGGGCGATTTTTTAGTGGCTTCAGATTTTGTTTGATCGGGTATTAATTACGTGACGTTGAAGACGGATTTTTCGAAGGCGTGTATTTATTTTATATTTTACTAGATAACTTGCTCGTGCTTAATCCTAGAATGAAGACTTGGTTATCTGGTTTCCGGGTTCGGGGTGGATGGTTGATGACTCGGATAACTATCACTTAAAGGGGTTACATTGTTGTACTCAGTGTCACGCGCTTAGTCGACGTGGATAATTTCAAGAGGTGTTGTGCTTATAGACTTCTTCAGTGATGCATTAAGTACTTAGAGATTTCTCCACCGTTCTTCATTCAACAATAGTGCAAGCTTAAGTCACAAGATCGAAGGATTTTTATTCAGCTTCTCGTTTGACGTATCTGGTTCATTCTTTCAGTGGTCACTTCAAATTGCTTTCACGTGGCATGGTAAAGGTGTCCATGGAGAGTTTATGAGAAGATATTTTCGATCAACAGCTGATTCTCACAAAATATATAATTCAGCTTATTTATTATTCTCACGAGATTTCAGGTACATGTGCGTATAATTTATTGATGGTTCCGAGTTTCGAAACCATCAAGGGGGAAGAAGAAGACACATTGAACGCACAACGAGTACATGTGATGAACTCCATACCTTCTTTTGATTTGAAGATATTCCGGGATGACATTTGTCATAGCCGCAGAGAAAATCAGTGTTTTAACTCGTGTCGTTATCAATCTCCAAACGGTACACTACTGATTCGAGGTTTAATTGTTTGATTGTTGCAATTAAACATCATCATTATCCCATATGCATTCCCGGGACTTAATTGACTCTGGTGCATCTCCGGAAGAAGATATGTACATTTCCGGGACTTGATTGACTCTGGTGTTACGATGTCAACTTCATGAATGGGATAAAGTGTCCACTTCAGTATTTGAGCTTCATAATAGGGATTGATTTACCTTCTTCAACTATGTGGGGGAAGAAGTGTCTTGATTCTTTCTGGTATGCATAACTTGAACTCTCAAGGGGAAGAAAAATTCAGAAGAATTATTCAAGCGTGAGAAGAAAAGTTGTTGATCTACTTGGTGTGCCCCAAACTTTCAATCCCTCTTAGCAACATTATCATGTTATATGATGGGATTTGCTTGTTAGATTCTGCTGTGCGCTTAATCATTCTAAGCTTTATTGAAAGCTTTGAAGTTGCTTACGAGGATTGTTGGTTTAGGGGGAATCTATTTAAAATGCTTCTACATCAAGTTTACGTGGCATGAATTAGGGGGAAGCTAATTCAGAAGCTTCTCCTTAACCAGAAGTGTATGGGTTACTTAGCTCGTGCCGTTACAGTATTTCTACTACAAGTTAAAGATGAGTCGTTTTGAAGTCAAAGGCCTCAGAAGACATCATCAGCATTAGACGCTTCATGAAAGCTCTTGTTCTTAATTATTTTGTACTTGTTAGGAAGAATATTGTAAGGAATTCTACACGTCGTCCCATGGGGGAAGATTGTTGGAAACTCACTTTATGTGACGACATTTAAGAATTCCCGTTAGTTATCATAGTCACGCACATTTAGACTAGACTAGGCTCGTTGTAAAGTTTAGGTTTTGTGCGTGACTATATATACCCCTCCTTAGCTTCCAAGGAGGGGTGTTGATTGTCATTTGTTCATTAGGGAATACATTACATTTTCACTCTCAACCTCTCTTCTCTCTCTCTAAGTCATCAATGGCTTCCACCACCATTTACCACCACATTAGACCACCGGATCCGATTTAGCATTTCTACATACTTCATATCTTCGAGAGACGTTCTTGAGATAATGGTCTTCTCTTCGTTAATAGAGTTTCTTCACTTGGAGACTTTTAAGGGGTACTCCAACTTTGTTGACCACGACTTCATGATTATTTCTTCAATCGCTAATTGGGATTTTGAGATACAACGATCCGCCTCCTTTTCGGACTTGGATCTATTTATCCTCATACCTTGTTAGGGTCTTTTCGGATAGACTTCTCCATGATATTTATGGGAGTTGATTGCTTTTCGTCATGCGTCTTGATCCTTCATATTGATTTTGGGAATAATGCTTTTCACATCACCTTGGATCTTTAGCAATAAAATGGAATCCTCATGCCTTCTTAGGGCCTTTTCGGACTCGCCAATCTTCGCGCCCCGCTTCATAAGTTATGCCTTGGCTATGAACTCTTATCATTACCGAGCAACTTTTAAACGATCTTGGGCTAAAAGCTAAGTAACTTTTCAAATCGTACGACCTTACTTATTGCAGATAAATTATTAGCAAGTGATGGGAGAATAGGCAGATAATTACACCAAGTGAGCTTGTACAAGAATGCCGACTTATAATTGACTCTATCATTTCTCATTCTCCACAATTTAAAATCTCAAGTAATGAGACTCGTGGATGCTTAGCCTAATAAACCAATTAAGGTCTACATGGTTAAGGATACTAGCTAGAATAAACTTGGATAACTCTATTCGGGTTGAGTCAAAATAACCGCAACGGGCATAATATGTCAAAGACTTCTAAACTAGCTACACCACTTTATTAATATTTTTGACTTTATTGCGGGATATATACATATGAAAGCAACGATAAAATTTAAAAATTACGACTACATGGCCAAAGTTAATAAAAAAATTGAAAAATGTTGAAAAAGATGATTTTCCGGTTAAATGAAGGCATTTTAATGGAAAATTCTACTTAAAACTTCGATAGAAGTCCCCCTACACTTAATATAAACATTGTCCTCAATGTTTAAGCATGTGGGAGTAAACTCCCCTACACTTAGGACATTGTGCATATTGTTTAAATCTTGCTAAGGAAGAGACAACTAACGAGATTCCTATTTTAATATTGAGAAATATAAAATAGGGAATCAAAAAGAGTTTAGGATAGAACCGGGAAGAAGGGAACACGGAATCACGGTTCGTCAAAAGTCATCAAGAGTGTGTCTTTGAAGCTCGAATCCCTGCATATGATAAGAAAGATAACAAGGAACACCACGGGGCTCCCCCTACACTTATGATGAAAATAGATAAAGATAGATAATCGGGTTGCCTCCCGAAGAGTGCTTGTTTTTGTTAACCGAGTTACGAGCCTGACTCGTCCCCGAATTAATGGTCCATGGGGAAGCCTCAAATGTAATACCGGGATCAAAGACCTTGTCCTCTTTCCCGGTTGACATCGACAAAGGAGAGGCGGGGGGATAAGTCTTGAATGGGAGAAAGGTCTGTTCAACATACGAGAAGTATGTGAAATCAAGATCCACGGGAGGTGGGGTGGGTAAAGTAAGCACATTGTCACCCCCCAAAGACAATGGATGCTGAGCACTCGGCAAAGCCGTGATGGTATCAATTATAGAATTGTCATTGTCACCTCCCGGGTCAAAGCACTCATCCTCAGTTCCCGGTATGAAACGAGGAGAGTAAAAGCGATACATCACCCGCTTGGGTGTGCACGCGGTAGGATGAGGTGGCAATATAGTATGAGAAGTATGAGAACAATTACCCTCCACCTGCGTCTCTTTTTTAGTAGAGTCAAGTCTTTCCACCTCTACGATAGAAGCAGGTATGGCTAACAAAGTATGCTCATTAATAGCAAGAGAATCAGGGCTATTAATGTCCTCAATCCCTTTGTCAAAGAGTGGATTCACCTCACTAGATATGTAGACGTCATCAAAATCAAATAAAGGGTTCGAATAAATCTTGAAAGTTTCATGCAGAACGTCTTCATCGGATAGTGACTCGTCATCACTAGAAGTAAAATCATCATCTTGATAAAAAAGAGGATTAGAGAAAGCCAAAGAATCATCTCCCAAAGTGTTGGTAGAAGGAATATCATCATTAAGAGCGACCTCATCCGTAAGCTCCTCAAAAGTTAGCACATCACAAACCTCATCAAAGAATTTATCAAGACCGAAATCACTAATCTCACTCGAAGTATCACAATCCTTAGAGGCGTTGGGGAAATTAAGAGAGGGAAGTACAATTGCGCTAGGACATTGAGCAACTAGATCATTCCAAGAAATAGTATTCTCATCGTCATCATCATCATAATGGTATTGACGCACAAGAGGAGGGGTATAATCACTAAGATTAGAAACTTGCTCTTGTTGCCGTCGCTTTTCCTCGTCCCTAACTTCTTTAAGCAGAACAACGGCTTCTTGAAGTTGCAAAATAATGGAGTGTGTTTCTTCATTCAAAGTAGTGAGTTGTTGAATTCTCTGAGAGGATTGATGATTGAGGTTGGGGTGTGGGGGCTCACAGTTATGAAAACCAGCATTATAGAACGGATGTGGCTCAAAGTAAGTCATCGGTTGAGAAGAATTAGAACACGGATTTGGTTCATAATAATCCATCGGTGAAGAAAAATGAGGACACGGATTTGGTTCATAAAAATTCATTGGCTGACAATAAGAAGTATCGTGAGGGCCCCCACAGTTGTTGCAAAACGGGTATGGAGAAAAATCGGTGCGTCTTGTGGATAGCTATAATCATTGTCATAATTATACCCCGGTTCTTGCCCGTGACCATACGGGTATCGAACCGGGCACGAAACATGCCAATGAGAATTGCTTCCACAATAGATGCACGGGGGAACAGGAGGTGGATTCAAAAAGGACGAATTAGTCGAGTTGCACAAGGGACAAAATCCTAGTTGTGAATCGATTGAAATAGGAGGAAGATCTCTTCCGCATCGCTCGCATGAACACCATTTACATGAGTCGTTCCCAGATAATTGTTTCCCACACCCGACGCAATGGACATAAGAATCCATAAAGAAAAATAGATAAGCAAGAAGAATATTTTGTTGCAAAACTTTGAAAAAGAAATGCTTTTTATGATTTTTCAAATGTTTTTGGATTTTTGAAAATTTTGGACACGAATAATAACGTTCATGAGTGAACGGATCCCAAAAGCCAACGCGTCTCTCACAAAAAACCGTTAATCCTCACGAAAAGAACCGGCAGCGGCGCCATTTGAAATTGAGATTTTGCTAGTTGAAAAAATTCGTTTTCTTGGTGTCTAATCGAATTGATTACCAGTTTAAAGTGTGACTCAGTCGTTTTTGGTTAACAAAAAGAAATTTGATTATCTATAACTAATTAAAAAGTAAATGCGGAAAGTATTTAAAAGAAAATTAAAGACAGGTACAAATAATAAAAGTAAAACAAAGTGAAAAATTAAGATAGAAAATTACTAGAAAAACACTTAAATAAAATGCAATCTTAAAATAAAACTAAAATAAAAACAATTTAAAATAAAGTTTAAGAAAATGGCGGGAAATATAAAATTTTGTCCCAGATCCGTATCCCAGATCGGAATCACAGATCGGAATCCCAGATCCGAATCCCAGATCCGAATCCCAGATCCGAATCCCAGATCCGAATCCCAGATCAGAATCCCAGATCCGAATCCCATATTTGAATCCCAGATCCAAATCCCAGATCCGAATCCCAGATCCGAATCCCAGATCCGAATCCCAGATCCGAATCCCAGATCCGAATCCCAGATCCGAATCCCAGATCCGAATCCCAGATCCGAATCCCAGATCCGAATCCCAGATCCGAATCCTAGATCCGAATCCCAGATCCGAATCCCAGATCCGAATCCCAGATCCGAATCCCAGATCCGAATAAGGGGGAGTATCACAATACCGATCGCAATGTAGAAACCCTTGTGGTTTTTGCGATCGTAACAAGCTGTCGGAATCCAAATCCCATTCCGATAGAATGTAATACAAATAAGCAAAACCAATAAGCTAATACTAATAAGCAATAACCGAAACTTGATTAAAAAGATAATGAGACGAGACAAAAAGCAACAAATTTAAAGACTTTATCAAAACACAAAATAAGCAAACAAAATAAGTAAACTTTAAAAAGATAAAACTTTTTAGAAAACTTTAAAATCAAATAAGCTAAATACAAAATAAGCCAATAAGATTGTCAAACTTATAGCTTAATTCGTATACAAGCCTAGATGAAAATAAAAAGATGAACTTTTTAATCAAATAAACAATAAGATTAAGCAAAATCAATGCTTAATCCGAACCACAATCAAATCAAAGACAAGAAAAGTAGGATGAGAATGATAAAGAAAATCTTGATTAAAGGAAAATAAAGATTAAACAACAAAATTAAAAACACTTACTTGAATTAAAGTAATTAAAGTGCAAGACAATTAATTAAAATGACATGAAAAATAAATTTGCAAGAAAATGAAAATGGTGGAAGAGCTAATTTGTCAAGTTAGCCAACAACTATGAAATGAAAACATAACAAACTATTTATAGGGGAGATTAGGGAGGAGCTTAAGAAGCTTCCTCCCTCTTTCTTCTTTTCCTTAATTGCATGCTTTAGTCCTTAAGCCTTTTAATCTTCTTAAATCTTGGACTTAATTGCTTTGTCTCGGGATTTCTTTGAACTTGTCTTTTAATTCTTCAATAAATACGACTTGAGTTCTTCGGCTTTTGGTAAACTTCCGTCTTTTGACTTTTTATTCAATAAATCTTCAGAATTGGTCTTGGACTTCCGTTCTTTTTCCACTCTTGATCTTCCGACTTCATCTTTCGTCTTTTTCCTCGATAAAAGCCCGTGAATGCCGTGTTTTCTCCACTTTTCACCTTTTCGTCCTAAATCACAACAAAAACACAAACCACACATAATTCCGACATAAATGACATAAAATATACGTTTTGGCTCGGTTATTATTGTAATTAAGTGGTAAAAAGGATGGGTGTTTACACACCTATCAGAAGGCGATTATCGGCGATTTGGATGTACGGTACGTGCTTCAATCACGGAAACCTAGACAAATAATACTCGTCTTAGACTCATGTCCAATGACTTTATAGAAATAACAATTATGTATACATATGATGATTTTATATATATATGATGATCAAGTGGGTTTACATATTCTCATTTACTCATTTTAGTGTTATGTGTTGATAACTTTTATACTAGTTTACTAGTTTTACCTATTTACATGTTTTAGGTCCAATAAGCTTATTATAAGTCCATTAACTTGTATTAATCTTATACTTGTATTATCAGTACTTATACTTTACATGTTGGGCCCAAATGGGTTAAGCCCAATAAATAAGTTTATAAGTGTTTTAGTCCATTTTGTTGTATTATTAGTCCAATAACGTTAACTTAGCCCGTTAATGTCCGTATGTTATATAGTTCGGGTTTTATCGGTTTTTACTTGTTATATATGCTTATATATCAGTACATGAGTTTATAAAAGTTTACATTAGACGGGTCCAACCGTCTAAGTTTTATTTAACAAAAAAGGTTAATTTTACGGTAATAGCCGAAAAAGTCGTAAAAATCATGTTTATAGTTTTATAACTTATAAAACTTATCAAACTACCATCTTTTATAAAATGTCCATATATTTATCCTTATACATATTTATATAAATGTATTATATGAGTTAGTGGGTTTTAATTTATATTTTATACTATTTTTATTTGAGTGCTTATATAATACTATTATACTTTAATTTCAAAAATCTGATTTTTATTTTCATGTTCACCAAAACTGCCATATCTAGAGTTCTATATGGAGATAGAAGCTCAAATTTTTATAACATAAACTACATGATATGTGCTCCATTTAACTCTTCTATAGCTACTGTTGAATCAGCCTCTAAGTATTTTCTAAAAATCGTCCAAAACAGTGAACTCAGATTTGTACTCTAAAAGTTAGATGGTTTTGTTGGTGTGTAGCTTCAAAGTGAAGCTAATGTTACAAGTGTAACTTAGCTTAGTGTAACTTTGACACCTAAGGGTGTTGTGGCTATATCATGGCCGGTTATAGTGGGGGTGGGACAAGTGTCCCACTTGTCTCATCCCCATTTATTTACGGGTACTCCTCGATTCTAGTTTCCTCGATTTGCGTGCCCTCAGGTCGTTTTACGAAAAACGTTTTTATAAATTATGAATCAACGGCACAAAACGAATCTAATAAAAATTGTCTCATCAAAAATGGAGTTCGAAAACGTACGTAATCCTAGGGTTTCCGGTTTAGTCGTAAAGGACGTTAAAATAAAATCGTAAGTCCTAATCTCTTCTCGTAAATTTGTGAGTTTATGAACCAACTCAAATTTAAAATCCCAAATTAATATTTACGGATAAATTTATTTTCTGAAATGTCGGACTGTCACCAAAGACGGTGTATGTAAACGTAAGCACGCAACGTTGAATCCTCCGGTTTAGACGTAGTCGACGCTGCTTCAAGACGTAAATCCAAATTACTTCCCAAAAATAAGTGAGTTCATATTATAACATTAAAATAATGTTTTTAAATAATATTTGAGAATAAAATATCAACCATAAATTGACGGATTGTCACAGTATTTACCCCTAAACAGGATCTTTGTCCTCAAAGATCATCTTACTACTCGCTTCTTATTGAGTTAAAGCCATGTGGGTACTTCCTCCACATTTGGTCTTTTCTCACAAGTGTAATCCACTACAATACGCGAGTTTCATCAAACATAACTACGGGAATAAGATCAGGCTAAATGTTGACTTACTTTCTCTATCCATGATGTTCACGGGTTTTTGATGAATGCAACTTTTCGCCGATCTAAACTTCATTAAGGAATAGTAAGATTTTCACTTGATAGGCATTTTATCAAGTGCGATTTACGAAACATAATTCACGCAACTCTTGAAGTCCTAGGGTAGATCCAGCTTATATGCCCTTCAAACCAATCTTTTACATCATCTCAATGGTCCCATACATCGGGGACTTATATCTCATGATCTTTCAGATCATCAATTCATGTTTCCATGGTAAATTTTTTTGGCATAACTTCGCTACCCATCTGGCACTTCAAGATCTACATTTCATATTCACATAACCTCCTACCCACTACCGACAGTCAATAATCAGATCCTAATTTCAACAATCATTTCAGGTCTCGCGGGTCGAGTATTTTGTAAGGTTAGGTTTGCCATCATAGGAAACCTTAAACCTAAAAGACATGTCCAACTCACAATGGGTGTATGTCGGGTGTATTCATCTCAACTCCTGCGTACAGATGCTCTAATAATTAGATCATGACAAGATTCGATCTTGATCCTAATGCGATAGTTATCAATGATAATCTCTCCAAAGGAAAACGATTATACGGTCTATTACCAATGGTCAATCATTCAAACATAGAACAGTGCTTATAGTATTTTGTATCGTTACTTTACCTCGTCCCTTCGATTGGGGTGGTACATAGTACTCTCATCAAGATTCGTTCTTAATGACTTTTGAGCAAATCTCTAGAAATTCAATGCGAAGCGAGGATCTTGATAGAGATGATCGATACAGGCACACCATGTTTATACAACTCCTTTAAATATAAATAGTCAATTTCTTCATCAAGAATCTATCATTAACAAGAATGATATTAGCAGATTTGGTCAGTCTGTCGACGATGACCCAAATCAAATCAAATTCAGATGATGACTTTTGCAATAGCTAGACGTTTACTAATGTATGAGGCGATGTCTGCCTTCATAATTTGCCATTAGTACAACTTCTTCAGACAAGGATACTTTTAGTCATAAATGACATAAATAGAATACTTATACTTACAAGACTCCAACATAACTATATCTCAAAATCTCCATATTTAGGCAACCACAAGTGGCCTTTTATACATTTAACGCTATCGGCTTCTCAATTCTAATGGTTCACATTATCCGCGAACCCCTTTTTACAAACATCGGTTATTTCTAAAATATTCAGCAATTTATTTTGCACCTTCATAATTAAGGAACATGTCCTAATTGATTCTTTATCCTTTCTATATTATGCGTCAGTAATTACGTTCACCTTTCTTTATATTTTCTAAGTTTCAGTTTCGTCTCATCTATCATTTTTATCAGTTTTTCTTAATCCGACGTTTAAAGCATCGATACATATTGCAAGTAACTAAATAATAAATATCCATTTTTTATGAAACGTAAACGTAAAAAATTTAAATTTCCTTGTTCGACCAATTATATAAAAATGTTCAAAATAAATTTGAATTTAATTAACAAGATTTTTGTTGATTTATCGAAAATAATTAAAATAATTAGTAAGATCCGTAAATGTTCAAAAAATCTTTGTTTATACTTTGGTCAAAATTTTCTTAGTTGAAAAGCAAAAATTGTCGTTTCAAATTTCAAGTAATAAGTTATATAGTTTCCTAAATTCTTCTTAGGTTGTCTAGAAGTATACACAAACATTTACCCCTAAACAGGAGTTTAGTTAAATGATTTGTGTATAAGGAAATAATCCCTTAAAAATTTCTTTGATAAAATATTTGTCAAAACATATTTGCACTTTTCTTTTTGGTATATCCCAAAGCCTTAAGAGGGCTCTAAATTTTTGAAGAATCAATATAGATTCCATTATCTTATTAATCACATAGTCAAATAGTATAGAGGATTAAGTCTTTAATCACATGTTAAATATTAAGGTACAGGTTTTTATTGTTCGGTCAATTCAGGGCAATCTATAAATAATTACTAACTCCTTCTTATACTTATAAACAAACAAATGGTCCTTAATCATCACAAGCATGAATTTATCAAATTACAGCCTACACACGTGATTCACCAATTTATGAATGCTACATGTGCATTAGTCAACCCAAACGACATCACGTGAAACTAATAATGTTCATTACAAGTACCGGATGTAGTGGTTGGAATACATAATCTTTTTCGCAGATGCGAAGTTGATGATAACCATGCCATGGATCAAATCTTTAAAACATACGCTAGAACCTTGTAAATGATCGAACAAATCTTCCATTTCGAGTTATGGATATCGTTTTCGATTGTCAATTTACTCATTTCACAATAATCTATAAATATAAGGAATGATAACACCATAGCTCTTCATGATGACGAGCTCGGTAGAATAAAATCTTTCTCTGACAACTCTCTCAGTTGTACGGTAATTCCTTTAATTCATATGGTGCTGACGTACAGTGCACACGACACCGGTGCAACACCGAGAATATAATCAATACCAAATTCAACTTGCCTTAATGGAAAAAGTCTAGGTAATTCTCCAATAAATACTTCCTAAAGTTTCAGATAACATAAACATCTTTTAATAAATTCATATTAGGTTCTTTCTAGATTATAATATCTATGACTAATTCACAACCATTCATGGTATAATTTCAAGTCTAAATGCAGGATATGGTCATCTATCAAGAATTATTTAGATCATTTTTGATAATCAACATCTTATCATTTAGGGGAATTCTACTCGAGTTCCCATCAATTAAGACAATGTCGTCATGTCATAATCAATCAATCCATTCTACTGGCACTATCAACTTTCCAGTTTCCTTGCCGTCGATAAGATGTGAACTTCTCAAAAGACTAATAATAACTCATAATCCTTCACAAATTCAAGGATATATGGAGACACAACTACCATTAAAAGAGTAAGGTCAACGCATAATCTACGCGAGAGAATTTCAAATCAGATACAGACGAAAACATTTAACGAATATGAATATATCCCATGTTTTCATAATTTGAGTACGTATTCGAAAGCTCCTTGGATCGTTACCCAGGTCGTTCAAATGAAATCAAATCAAAAGAAATGATAGGAACGTCGATACATCCAGTCGGGTATCAACACTCGGTAATCAGATACTTTTCCTAAGAATCTCACTACGGGAAAAATCGGACAAGAAAGAATTGTCAATTGTCAAATAAGACAATTTCCACAGATGAGTAAATTCGACTCAGAAGAATAGATGCTACAGGCACACGTGTAGGTGTCTCTAACACTATGTCCCTATTTTTCACTTCTTGCAGATCTCATAGAATTTAATCTTTCACAATCTTCAAAGAAAATGTAGTGTTTATTCATTAGTTTTATGGTGACTACTAATCAGTCTTGCATAGTCTATTCCAAATTGTATGTAGGCGCGCAACTATATACAATTTCAAGATTAACGATGCAATACTCAGTTCGTCAAAATTTTATTATCATGTTTATAATAAAAACATTTTCATGCTTAATTCTTAAATAAGAATCAAAAATAAATTTACAAAGATTTTCTTTGTTATGAAAACAATTAAGTTTTCCAAGGTGTTTTATAAACAACTTCATTTCGATAACAATCACTTATAAATCTCACTTTGAATAATCCTTATAGTGATGAAAATTCAATTTTTCTCAAGGGATACTGTTTTATCTTATAAAAACAATGAGTGATCTGCAGAAGATTGATGAAAGCTTGTTCACCAAGAATTAACTACGATATGATAGGAAATAAGATTAGCCAAATAAATCATGAGGTTCATGAAATCGATGGCACCCAAAAAGAATAATCCGTGACGTGACTCAATTCGAGATGAGTACTTGTTCAATGGTTGCATCACTAATGCGAGCATTAGGAAGAAGCAAGAAAAGATAGATAACATCGATACATGTAGAATTTAGCAATCAAAGGTAGTATTTTCATTAATCACAAACAAGTCAAAATTGTACCGTAACACATTATGTGTCACTATGTCATACAATTCCAAGAACTCATCCTACCAACTGATGTCTCAGTTAAGTTAGGGATTATTTTTAAAAGATACCACAATGAATACTAATCTACAAGAGTCATTAGGTGTTCCACATGTCCCGGTAGATCTATTGGTCTTAATTCAGAAGAAGATTTCTTCAATTTATTTATTGGACACTGGCATCCTCGTTAGTGGACAATGGCTTAGGAACAACCCTTAACACAAACTAACAATCATTTAAAACCTTATAATTCAATCACAGAACTTAACAACTTCCTCTTATCAATCTCATATTCCATACAGGTTAATTTTTACTTTATTCAAGTTTCAACCAACTTATACTCAATTCGATATCCTACTTCATTTTCCAATACTTTCAATCTTATTCATAAACCTTGATAGGGCAATAAAAGCTCGATATGAACAACACTTAATTTCCAATCCTATATCTCTTACAACAATAGTTATCAAATGAGTCACTAGTATGAGATGACTCATACATTCAATTAGACTTCTCGGAAAGGTATTAGTGGCATGAGGCTTTTGGGTAATGGTTCCAATGACAGCCTCAAGTGCAACATTCACCCTTTCGATTTCAATTTTAAGAATTGGATGACAACGAATCAGATGACACCTCCCCAGGTGGTGACGTTTTGTCAAACTCCACTCAATAAGGAAAGATCGTCATTGCATCGATATCAGATTTAATCTCGTCAATTCTTCTTCAATATCACAATCAACTAATATCTACATTTCTACGAATATCAACAATTTGTTGGGATCATAAATATCCACAACTTGGTTTAGATCTAGGATAGCTAGAATTCCTACGAGAATAGCTTCGATTAATTTACTAGGGGATTTAGGGTTCCTTGTGACAATCTACGTCGTATAAATAACTCGTATAAATATCAAAATAATCATCAAACAATCATGTAATCAAATTACATCATATATATAATCCAAGTTATATATATTAAAATAACACTTCTCAGTCTGGTCTTGTCGGTAACTCGGGAATTCTTCGGCACCGTTATAGTCAAAAGATTTTTAGACATTTTTAGAAAAATGTTTATAGTTAAAAGATTTTGAAATGTTTTATTCAAAACCTTGGTTTTAAAAATCTTTCGTTCTCAATAACGAGAGCTCTGATACCAAACTGTAACACCCCAAAAAATACACAATTCAATACAACGGAAGACTCGTTGGTGTTACGGGATAGTACATTACTCACCTCATAGACAACGCATAAAAATCACGTCGTTCAATAATAAAAGCATTTCCATTCATAAATATCAAATTTACATAGGTCCCAAGTCATTGTATTTCATACAGGTTTTACAAAGCATTTGAATGGAAATTGTTATTTAGGTGCGGGCCATGAATTCTTGTTGTCTTCCTGAGAATTACCTTCAAGTGCCTGAGATAAAACATGTTAAAAGAAAAGGTCAGCGATAACGCCGAGTGAATTCATAGAGTTTAATAAATTCCATCAATATAACTTTGGTATAAAATTATTACCAAAAACCATTTCGTACAAATCATTGTAATAGGCCATAAAATAGCCAAAGTCATTTTTATACAAATCCTTAACGAAAATCATAATATAGGCATTTGCCTTAAAAATCATTATACGAGCCAATGTCGTAAAAACATCATACAATACGTCTTACGACGTTGTATAAAGTTAAATAAATACCGTTATATGAATATGGTTATGAAAACCAAAACACGAACATAATATCAATAGTATGACCCCGTATTGCTAGTCATGCAATACATCGTAATTCGGTGCGTATAGTAGTATTTTTTTTAACTGGATTATTATAAGCCGCATGACATTGTTACCTTACTAAACCAAACAACGGGTAGCTAACCCGATACTCAATTTGCCCATCTAAATTAGCGTGTCGTCACAAAGGTCACGCTATGGAAATCTTCTCATACATAAATTCGCTTACCAATCAATGTGGCACGACGGGGATCAACTGTCAAGGCGCGAACTGGGGTGATCTCCCCAAATAGTACTATTATATGCATAAGCGTCTACCAAATCCTGGTAGTTCACAATTCATGCTAATGGGACTTCTAGTGACATAACCTAACTTTAATAATCCATTTAATTTCATCTATCGGGTCATTTAATCATTTATCGGGTCATACAATCGGGTCATACAATCATTCGGGTCCAAATCAATAAACAAACAATCGGGACAAATGGTGTCCTATTTTATAAAAACTAACATGTTATCTCCCTCGCGGCTTTATAAAACATTTCATAAAAACATTTAAAAGAGTGCGAGGCTATGAACTCACGTTGATGTGGGAAGACGATTATCGGCGATTTGGATGTACGGTACGTGCTTCAATCACGGAAACCTAGACAAATAATACTCGTCTTAGACTCATGTCCAATGACGTTATAAAAATAACAATTATGTATACATATGATGATTTTATATATATATGATGATCAAGTGGGTTTACATATTCTCATTTACTCATTTTAGTGTTATGTGTTGATAACTTTTATACTAGTTTACTAGTTTTACCTATTTACATGTTTTAGGTCCAATAAGCCTATTATAAGTCCATTAACTTGTATTAATCCATTTTATACTTGTATTATCAGTACTTATACTTTACATGTTGGGCCCAAATGGGTTAAGCCCAATAAATAAGTTTATTAGTGTTTTAGTCCATTTTGTTGTATTATTAGTCCAATAACGTTAACTTAGCCCGTTAATGTCTGTATGTTATATAGTTCGGGTTTTATCGGTTTTTACTTGTTATATATGCTTATATATCAGTATATGAGTTTATAAAAGTTTACATTAGACGGGTCCAACCGTCTAAGTTTTATTTAACAAAAACGTTAATTTTACGGTAATAGCCGAAAAAGTCGTAAAAATCATGTTTATAGTTTTATAACTTATAAAACTTATCAAACTACCATCTTTTATAAAATTTCCATTTATTTATCCTTATACATATTTATATAAATGTATTATATGAGTTAGTGGGTTTTAATTTATATTTTATACTATTTTTATTTGAGTGCTTATATAATACTATTATACTTTAATTTCAAAAATCTGATTTTTATTTTCATGTTCACCAAAACTGCCATATCTAGAGTTCTATATGGAGATAGAAGCTCAAAATTTTATGTCATAAACTACATGTTATGTGCTCCACTTAACTCTTCTATAGCTACTGTTGAATCAGCCTCTAAGTATTTTCTAAAAATCGTCCAAAACAGTGAACTTAGATTTGTACTCTAAACTTGTTTTGATCATATCTCACTCATCCTAATGATTTCATTGCATGGTCAACTCTCACATGTGTACAAGACATATTACTTACTGTATATCCATTAATCTATCCCATTTTTATCAGTTCATCATATGATTCTTTACTGTTTTATACAACCAACAATTTAAACAAGATTCTAGCCTTGTTTCTTATAGTTTTTCATCTTTTTAAGCATGTTTATCAACACCAAATCCCCACACAAGATTTTTAATCATCATTCATCATCATATACATATACATAAGTGAAATAAATACAATATTACATAATAGAAAATAACAAGAGGATGAGGAGGACAATCTTTATACCACCAGGTTGATGTAGGTTGTGATTTGGACATGGATTTTGATGGAGAAACTTGTGAATAACCAAGACCACCTTCAAGACCACCATTCTTCATGAACACCTTGTGAAAAATCAGCCCCAAGACTCCATGGAACTCCTCCTTGGATGTTATAATCACCACCAATCAATAGGGTTTCAAAAGGGCTTCAACATGTGTGTACATAATATAAGATTTTATGGTAGAATCAAGATCAAATTAGGGTGTTTTGTGAGTGATATGGGACGGCATCAATGGAGGGTGAGAGAGAAAGATGAAGTTGTTTGCATGGAGGAAAATGAGTGTGTGGTTTGAGTTAGATGGTTTTGTTGGTGTGTAGCTTCAAAGTGAAGCTAATGTTACAAGTGTAACTTAGCTTAGTGTAACTTTGACACCTAAGGGTGTTGTGGCTATATCATGGCCGGTTATAGTGGGGGTGGGACAAGTGTCCCACTTGTCTCATCCCCATTTTTTACGGGTACTCCTCGATTCTAGTTTCCTCGATTTGCGTGCCCTGGGTCGTTTTACGAAAAACGTTTTTATAAATTATGAATCAACGGCACAAAACGAATCTAATAAAAATTGTCTCATCAAAAACGGAGTTCGAAAACGTAAATACGTAATCCTAGGGTTTCTGGTTTAGTCATAAAGGACATTAAAATAAAATCGTAAGTCCTAATCTCTTCTCGTAAATTTGTGAGTTTATGAACCAACTCAAATTTAAAATCCCAAATTAATATTTACGGATAAATTTATTTTCTGAAATGTCGGACTGTCACCAAAGACGGTGTATGTAAACGTAAGCACGCAACGTTGAATCCTCCGGTTTAGACGTAGTCGACGCTGCTTCAAGACGTAAATCCAAATTACTTCCCAAAAATAAGTGAGTTCATATTATAACATTAAAATAATGTTTTTAAATAATATTTGAGAATAAAATATCAACCATAAATTGACAGATTGTCACAGCTTCTGGTTCAATAAAGGATATGGTATCTATTTCTAATTCAATAAAGCACGTAAAAATGGTAAAAATGGTATCTACTAGGTATATGTACTATACTAAAAACTAAGTGCACGTACCACAATTAAAGAACAAAGTACAAGTATATAAAGTACAAAAATGACCTATAAAATGTAAATGCTAATGAGGAAAATGCAAAATGTAAAATTACCCAAAATGTAAATGTAAAAATGATAAAAGTTGAAAATTGATTTTTTATATTTTTAGTATTTTTATTATTTTTTATTATTTATTAAAATTTATTTTTTATTTAAAATGAATTTTAAAAAATGTTTATTACTTTTAATACTAAATCGGGTTTAAAACATGTAGCCCAGCCCAAGTTCTAAACTAAAAACCAAAGGAGCCCAAATGTAATAGCTTGGCCCAAAGACAAACCCAGCTCAATTGTTTTTTGGGCCAAAAGAAAACAAAAGGGAAAATAATGGACCTAGATGCAATATACTAAACATGAAGTAAATGAAAGAACCAGAAACAGGAAGGACTAATAAGAAATTAAACAAAGTGTTTAAACCAAGAACGAGCTTATAGACAAATAAGCTATTCCAAGCTTATTTCTTAACTAAATTGATTCAAACTAGTTTTAAAATGCTTGAAATGGAAAATGAACTAGCCAAAATCAAGAAGAGCTTATGAAATAAGCTAGAACTCCCAAAGAATTTTTCAATAAGCTACTTTTAAGAGATAGAGAGATTGGCTTATTCAATTAAGCTGAAACTTATAGAAAATGATATTAAGCTAAAAATATTAAGTTCTATCTGAGCACTTTTCCAATTTTCACTTTTAATAAGCAAAAACAAGCCTTTGACCAAAACAGCTTATCAATAAGCTATGTTGACTTTTTGACTTTTTCCAAAAAAATCTTCAAACTCACAGAAAATGATATTAAGATGTTTTCAAGCAACTTTTGTGAAAGAATTAAGCTAGTGGAACTCTAGATAAGCTACGTTGAAAATAAAATAAGCAAACAGTTGGATTAATGGTTGAACAACTAATATACAGGCTTATTCTAGGCTTATCTAGTGAGCAATTTGGTAAACTTATAACTAGACTATGAAAATCTATACTATAAGCTATATTTTGCCCCAAATTTCAAGTCATAAATCTTACTAATGAAGAATATATATGCAACTGAAAATGACTGATTAGGTTATTGTATATGACAATTATCCAAAACACATTCACACTTTTTATCCTGTTTGACTGAGCTAATGGCTAATGTTTAACTGTTTTAATACTTCTAATAGGAACCTAAAGTGATGCTAACAATCTCCAAACCACAACTTATACAACAAATCCATAAAAAGCTAATCCAAACACACCTTATTAAGTTGAAATGGAAAATTAACAAAGGTTAAGTAAGATCTAATGAACAAAAGGCTAAAACAGATAACAACTACTCAAGATCAATGAAACAGGATTAAGCAAATATTTCAAGCAAGAACAACTTTAATCATACACATGCAAGTAAAACCTATTTTTGTGCCTAAAAATGGTAAATCAAGAGATAACCTCACATCCAGGCCTAGACCTTTGATGAATATAACTTAAACGGCTACAATATCACCTAATCACCACCAATCAACAACATTAACAACAGAAATCACAGATTTGAACTCTGTGATTTCAAACTATAACTTTCCCTCCAAAACTTTGAAACATCAACTCAATGGATCAATTGGAGAACTAGTGGCTTCAAAAGCTTGTAAATAAGCTTAACATCAACAAACAGTAGTAAAATCAACACCAGAAATAGTAGAGATGGCTAAAGAAGATGATGAATAGTAACTATGGGATGTTTTATTGATTGAAGGTGAATTGAAGTACAATGTTGTAAGGGATGATTACAAATGCTAAACTAAGTACAAAACTACAATTGAGAGAAAATTTTGCGTAAATTCTAAGCTGTAAATGAACTCTGAGAAATTGAGGAGCACCTTGTGTATTTATAGGCTGTTGGAGGTTGTTGGGAAAACGTGTGGGTGACTAGGGAATTCTAGAATGACAGGAGTGTCAATTGGTGCCTGGGAATTAGCCAATAAGAAACTGAGAAGTGGATTAGGGTTTGTTCGTCATAAACCAAATTGGGGGTTTATGATTTAGGTAACGATAATGAAATTAGGTGGTACCAATGGATTCGTCTCATCAAAATGAGTGAAAACCATGTTGAACTTGAAGCCTGAAAGTACATGGTTCGTTGGTTATGGGTTGGTAAAGAACATGATGGCGTAGCATCATGGGATTGGCTGGTAAATACTCACACTGATCACTATCCATAGGAATAGTGTGATCCGTGTGATAGGCAATGGTGTATTGTGAATTGTCCACGTGGCTGAGGCTTTAGAAACTTTGAGAAGCTTTCACTTTTAGTCCCTCTATTTTGGAAATCTTAATCTTAAGCACATTTCTTCACAAAATCTTCACTTCTAGTCCTCCAAACTTCATTCCTTTTGCACTTTTGGTCCCTTTGACTTAATTTTGACTTTTTCTTCATAAATTGACCGTGAAATCCTGTGTTTTCTCTGTTTGAAATCCTGTGTTTTCTCTGTTTTTGTCCTTTTGTACCTATTTTACACAAACAAACAAAACCACGCGTAATTCCGACTTTTACGTTTATAATCTCACGTTTTGGTTTGGTTTTTCCTTGTTTTTAGTGGTAAAAGGGTAAGTGTTTACACACTTATCAATCTAATTTAGTATTTCATATCTTTTGCTCAAAGAGTTCAATAGATCATGGACACACTTGTTTGTCTTTGTTTTGAGGATTCTTCCCATTTCATCCCATTTACTAAGACCAAAGTCCCCAAAAGAAAACTTTTTCATCACTTCAAAGTTTGTTTCATCATTATTCCTAATCACCATAACTGACATTGGCTTAGTGTTAGGAACAATCTGATTGTTGGTGATTGGTTCAGGCTTCCTTCTCTAGGTGGTGACCCATGTATTCTTTTCAAAGAGCTTCTTCTCCGGTGAGCTCCTTTGTTGTTGTTTCTTTATCATGGTTTCCTCTATGGCATGAAGTTCTTCCTCTTGTTTCTTGATGAACTCCTGACTACCAACCATACTGAGCAATTTTTCAGGATCACCACTGATAACACCCAAATTATACATATTTAATCTGTTGCTATTATATCACTTTGTATGATAAATAAGAACTTTCGATACTTAAAACATTGCGTTTTATGTGCAGGTAAAAGATTGAAGGCTCAATGAAAGAAAGAAAAAGGAGTCCTTTGTCGCAATAATAGAAGAATAAAGGGAATAACATTTTGGACGAACGAATGTGCGGTGCACAATCTCAGATGTGCGGCGCACAAACATCATCTCCAATGTGTGGCGCACATTTGGAGAAATGTGGCGCTATTTTACCCCCAGTCTGCACTATAAATAGAGGGCTCCTCTTCTCATTTTATATATCTCACTCACTCTCACATGGTAGTCTATAATCTGAGTATTCTTAGTCTTCTTAGTAAATTTTTAGTATATACCACTTTTGGGAAATACTTGTAACGAGAGTATCTTACTCTTCGATTTGTGGACAGGCGATACAATCGTGACACTTGTGTACTCGTTAATTCATTCAATCTAAGTATTATGTTCTTTTACTCTTTTCTTTTGTTACTTTAATTACTACGCTAGGCTAAGTTATTTGTGACTATATAGGTATGTGACTATAACTAGTGATGATGCTATGATATGATCCTTTATAAATTGACTTCAAGCTAATGTTGTAGAACCATGTTTCCACTTAGTTCAATCACGTTATTTTATCAAAACTGATTTGTTACAATAGTTTGACTCTAAGAGGGTCAAGTTGTTATAATAAGTTTTTAAAGAACTTATTTATGGTTTTTGAATCTTTGGTTGGAGAGATCCGCTTAGACATTTTGATAAAATATTGAACTTATTGGAAACTTGTTTTAACCTTAGTAGCTTAATAAGACATAAGTATTCAATCAAACAAAGGGAATTGTGAAAACGCCATTTTGACGAAAAAGGATTATCACGTTTACCTACGTAATCATATACCGCTCATTATTATCATTATCACGAAATTATATGAACTATCCTGTATAAGTCATATTTTATCATTATTATATTTAAATCAATCATTTCTATCTTCGATTATTATCTTTCTTACCAAAACGAAACTAAGTCCTTGCGAACGATCCTGGCTTACCACTACAAAATTATACTACGAACGAAAGGGTATACTTGCCCGTATCTGTATTCTAGTCCCTTGTTTTGTCTAAACCTTGTTATAAATTCAAACATCAAGTTTTTGGCGTCGTTGCCGGGGACTTACAATCCTGTTTTGTAGCCAAATCTTTCATAATCCTCGAAGATTGAACCATTTTCACCTTAATCAAACTAAAAAATTTATGTCAGTACAGCAAGTTCGCCGCACAATCTCATTTGTACGCCGCACATTTCTTACTGTTACACCAAATCATTGTTGGATGCACACCCGTCCATCCGAAACTCAACCCGATTCACCATTGTCTGAACCTGAATGTACCCTTAACCGAAGGTTACGTCGACGTCACCATCGTGTATCTTTAGATAAGAGACACGAACAACCTCAACAACAATGAATAATCAACTAACCATTCAATAACTTATCTCAATTCCTATTCTTTACTAGACTCATCGAACGTTACGATCCAATGTCGGACACCGATGATGAAGGTCAGCCGAAATAGTTGTCGTACCAACTATTGGCTCCGCAATCGTTTTAACTGAACTTGCAAATTAATTTTCCATCGAAGGAAACCACTTGACACTTGTTAAAAACAATCAATTCGATGGCCGAATCAAAACCGATCCTCACAAACACATACATGAATTTAGCGGCATTTTCAAAATGTTCAATTATGGAGAAGGACAAGCCGAAGCCGTTCAAATCATGATGTTTCCATCATCTTTAACTGGAGAAGCCAAGTCATGGCTAGACGAACTTAACGAAGGAACCATTCGAACATGGGAAGGTCTTAGAACCGTTTTCATTAGCCGATTCTTTCCTCCTACCCTATTTCAAAAACTCCTTGGAGAAATTCGAAGCTTTTCAAAACAAGATTGAGAAAATCTCATTGACGCATGGTTCAGAATGAAAGAACTCCTCAGAAACTTCCATGGTTATGGACTCAAGAAAGAAAGTGTAATCAAAATCTTTTATCATGGTCTTGACGATACTACCCAAGATGCCTTGAACGCCCCAGCGGGAGGTATTTTCCTTTACAAAACCACAAACCAAGCTTACCAACTTTTGGATGACAAAGTCTTACTCAAGCTTGATTGGGCCAACAACTACAAAACAAAAAACCATAGATTTTGCCGAAGAAAGCAAGAACCCATCCGACACTGAAAAAGATTATGGCTCGCATGGACACCATGTCTCTTAAAATGGATACCCAATATAAAGAGATGAAAAACAAATCTTGTGAATCATGCAACCACTGTGGAGGAAACCATCATTCTAGTGAGTGTGATGACGACGATACACCTATGACGAAAGAAGAAGAAGCCAAGCTTATGAACACCTTTCGTCGAACTCGTTTCTATAATGATTATAGCAATCGAGACCACGATAATTGGAGATCAAACGATAAACCAAGTTACAACAAAGAAGAAAAGAAGCAAACCAAAGACAAACCCAATCTCGAAAGCAAGCTCGATAACTTCATTGAATCTTAAAGAAAAAAAAACCTTTTTGTAAGAGATACATTCACCGATCTAAAAAACATTTGAAACCTCATACAAGAACCACCAAGCTTCCATTCAAAACCTTGAAGCTAAGTTTGATCGCTTTACCGAAAAACAATAAAATCGTGCCTCTGGTTCTTTACCAAGTAAC
This sequence comes from Glebionis coronaria, assembly GCA_025667525.1. Classification (NCBI taxonomy): domain Eukaryota; kingdom Viridiplantae; phylum Streptophyta; class Magnoliopsida; order Asterales; family Asteraceae; genus Glebionis; species Glebionis coronaria. The sequence continues at coordinate 56,812 of JANFOE010000298.1, forward strand.
ACCAACTCTAACCCAAAGAAAAACAACAAATACCAACCACCGCAAGCTCGTAACGAGCATCTGAATTCCGTATTCACGCGGAGTGGTTTATCTTATGAATCACCTTCCAAACTAACCCAAGACATACCCATTGAAACCTCATTCAGTGATAACAATGATGATGAACCACAACCAACAAAGACCAAAGCCACTGAAGAAGTTACACAAACTCAAACACCAAAACCATACAAACTAAAAGTATCATGCCCCCAATGCTTATGTATGCAAAAGATGTAAGCTAAATATGGTAAATTCCTCGACTTAATTCAAGAAGTTCGAATCAACATACCATTAGTCGATGTTCTGGCTAGAATGCCAAATTATGGAAAATTTCTTAAAGATATTATAAAAAACAAGCATAACTTTGAAAATATTTCTTCAGCATTTCTCAATGATGAATGCTCTACCATTGTTCAAAACAAAGTACCACCAAACTGGGAGATCCTAGAGGTTTTCTTATTCCTTGTACTTTCCATCACTCATACTCATGCAACGTCTTGGCCGATCTTGGCGCTAGCATCAACCTCATGCCATACTCCTTGTATGTAAAACTTTCAAAAGAAATTCTCAAACCTACCAAACTGAGTGTTCGCCTTGCTGACCGATCTTTTCAATACCCTATGGGTATAGCCAAAAATATGCTCGTAGAAGTCGGAAAATTTATTTTTCCCGTCGACTTCGTAATTCTAGAAATGGAAGAAGATATCAAAGTACCACTCGTTCTTGGTAGACCGTTTCTGCACACAACCGATGTTGTAATTCGAGTAAAAAAACAACTCAACCTTGGAGTTGGAGAAGATAGAATTTCTTTTTCTAACGATGAAGCAACGAAATACTCGTATTCTAATCACGATACTTGCTTTAGTATCGATGTCATTGACGAAGTCGTTAAAGCCGATTTCGACGCTCTTCTCGATGAAGGAAGCGAAACTTTGTATTCTATCGAAGGAACTATCCTCGAAGAAGATTTTTTTGCCGAATTTGATGCCTTCATAGCCGTTCACACCGACGAACCAATCGAAACCCTCGAGGAAGAAAAAGAAACACCTTTCGAAACCATAACTTTTGAAACTGATTTCAAAGTTAAGAAATATATGGAAGAACCTCCTACGGATTTAGAACTCAAACCTCTTTCTTAACACTTGGAATATGCGTTTCTTCACGAAGAGAACTTACTCCCTGTAATTATCTCATCTCACCTTTCGTAAGAAAACAAAACTGATCTAATCAAAGTTTCAAGAGCACAAACAAGCTTTTGCTTGGAAATCTTCAGATATACTTGGCATATATCCATCATTTTGTAAACACAAGATCCAACTCTTGGATGACAAGAAACATGGCGTACAAAAACAAAGGAGACTATATCCTAACATGAATGATGTTGTCAAACAGGAAATAGTCAAACTCCTCGATTCTGGATTAATCTACCCAATCGCCGACCACTGTGTACCTAAAAAGGGAGGTATTACTGTAGTGACTAACGAAAACAACGAGTTAGTACCAACTCGAACCATCACCAGATGGAGAGTTTGTATTGACTATCGAAAATTAAATGAAGCAACCGCTAAGGATCACTTTCCTTTTCCGTTTATGGATCAAATGTTAGAAAGACACGCAGGAAATGAATACTTTTGTTTCCTCGATGGTTTTTTGGATACTTTCACATTCCAATCAACCCTATGGATCAAGAAAAAAATCACATTTGCTTGTCCATTTGGAACTTACGTGTATAGGCGCATGCCTTGTGGCATATGAAATGTACCTGCTACTTTTCAAAGGTGTATGATTGCTATTTTTCACGATATGATCGAAGAATCAATCAAAGTTTTTATGGATGATTTTTCCGTCTTTGGAAACTCTTTCGACACATGTCTTAATAATCTCAAAAAATGTTAGCACGTTGTGAAGAAGGAAATCTTGTGCTAAACAAGTAAAAATCTCACTTCATGGTTAAAGAAGGAATTGTGCTTGGACACAAAGTGTCTGGCGCGGGCCTAGAAGTTGACAAATAAAAAGTAAACGTAATCTCAAATCTCCCACCACCCACTAATGTTAAAGGCAATAGAAGTTTTTTAGGTCATGCCGGTTTTTATCGACGATTTATTAAAGATTTTTACATAAATTACGAGACCATTGACCGAACTTCTATAAAAAGAAAGAACATTCCATTTCAATGACGAATACCTTCTAGCATTTGAAACTCTCAAATCAAAGCTTACATGCACTCCGATTATTGCAAGCCCTAAATAGAATCTTCCATTTGTACTTATTTGTGATGCAAGTGAACATGCCCTTGGAGCCGTCCTTGGACAAAAAGATGGAAAAGAATGTCACCTCATCTATTTTTCTAGTAGAACTCTAAATGCAGCCCAACAAAATTACACCATCACGGAAAAAGAACTCATGGTTGTAGTTTATGAGTTTGACAAATTTCGAGCATACCTCGTGTTGTCCAAAACAATAGTTTTCACCGATCACTCAGCTCTAAAATACTTTTTTAAAAATCAAGACGCCAAACCTCGTCTCATACGATGGATATTACTTTTACAAGAATTTGATTTGGAAATAAAAGATAAAAAGGAGCTGAGAATGTTACAGCCGATCATTTATCTCGCATTGTGTTGGGAATTATTTGTTAAGTGTCAAGTACCGTTAGTGTTATTGAAGTACTGTTAGTATCTTTCAAGTACCGTTAGTGTTAACGCGGTACATAGTAAGTACTGCTACTTATAAAGTAAGTACTGCTATATTGATTAGGACGAATATATCTTTGTATAAGATATGTCATAGTTATAGTTAGAGTATATCTTATGTGATATACTTAAATAGTTAGAATATTGATAATATATCTTCTGTGATATAGTTATCTTTATAGAATATTCTAAGGTTTCTAGGGTTCCTTACTCTATAAAGGAACATAGGTACAATGTCATTCATGTACCTCATTCAAGTCGATTAATAAGAGAATCAAATAGTTAAATGTAATTCTGTTCTTCTGTGCTTTATATGTTACATTCTTCATAACTTATTTAGCTTGAGTAAGAGTTCTTAAAGTGTTTTAGTTTGATTACAAACTACTATACTAGTTCTTAACAGAATATAGATCCAATCAAAGGGATCAACAAGTGGTATCAGAGCTTGTTGAGAAACTCTAAAAAAGAAGAACACAACCCCATACACTTCACTCACACCAAAACTCAATGTCTCAACATGGTGATGACGCTCACTTGGATGATGTTTAAAATCCTAATCCAATACCACAAGGACAACCACAAGTTGTGCATCCTACACCAGCACAAGGTGTTCAAGCTGTGAATGCTGTAGCTACCTCTACAACTACAACACCTTCTCATACTCTTTCTGCTGTGAAACTCCCAGTGCTAAAAGGTGAAAACTATGAGACTTGGGCTATGCATATGGAACATTACTTGAATCATACAGATCATATTGTGTGGCAAGTTATCAAGAATGGTAATACACCTAAGAAGCTACACTGGTTGCCTGACGGTAAATGCTATGATCTACCTGCTGTGACTACTGAAGAGGTACAAGCAGAGATCAGAGAGAGAAAGGCCAGAACTACTTTGGCTATGGCTCTTTTAGAAGACATCTTACCTAGCTTTCATCATTATAAGGATGCCAAGGCTATGTGGGAGGCCATCAAACCTAGATTTGGAGGCAATGACAAATCTAAGAAGATGAAGAAGATTGTTCTTAAGCAAGAATTGATAACTTCTCAATTTCCAGTATAGAAGGAATACATGGTGGCTATGGAAGATTTAGTAAGATGCTTATTCAATTAAAAGTTTATGGACAAGTAATTCCTAATGAAGAAGCTAATCTAAAATTCTTAAGGAGTGTTCCACAAGAGGGGAAAGCAATGGCTATGCACTTCATCACAAGAGATGATCTGGATACAATTCCTTTTGATCATCTCTACAACAATCTTAGAGCATACGAGATGGATGTAAAAGGCATTGAGGTGACCAAAGAAGCAGCTACAACAAAGTCTAACTTGGCTTTTGCGTCAGAAGGAAATAGCGGTACTTATTTTCATAATACTGCTAGTGGATCAAGCAGCGGTACATACTTCACAAATACCACTGGGGGACTTACAAGCGGTACTTACCCACAAAGTACTGAAGGCAACCCTATAATCTCTTAAAATCCACATGGAAAATCTTCACCATTGTTTAGTGACAATGATGCCTTCTCATTCTTTGCTGCACAAGACAACAGGCCAAGATTAACACTCAATGACTTGTTCCAAATGGATGATGCTGATGTTGAAGAGATGGATCTTAAATGGCAAGCTGCTATAGTGTTAGTAAGATCTAACAGGTTCTTCAAGAAGACTGGAAAAAAGATGACTGTTGATCCTAATGAGCCATTAGGATATGACAAGTACAAAGTTGAATGCGAAGGAATGGGCACTTTGCAAGAGAATGCACTAGAGATAAAGCTGAGAGTAGCAGTCAAAAGTCCAACAACAGCTATAGAACTAGTCCAAGAATAACTGAAAGTTATCTAAAAGGAAACAACAGGAGTCCTAAAGGAACCAAAGCATTGGTGACTGTAGATGGAGTTGTGAACTGGGCTGAAGATGAAGAAGAAGAAGAGTTTGGTTTAATGGCTCTCTCACATGAAAATAATGAGGTACATCCTTGTTCTAAAGACTGTGTTCTTAAATTTAATACTTAAAAGTATAACTAGATGAACATTATCAAAAATTCAACACACGCACTGTAGAACTAAATGCTTTTAAACAGGGTGTTGCTAAGTTAGAAGAAAATATATTTTTATATAAAAAGGTTCAACAAAACTATGAAGAGAAAATAAGAATTTTAACTCTTCGAATGAGGGAAAAAGATGTGGAAATTAAATCCTTTGAAAGACAATCTTTGAAAGTGTCAGCAGAAAATGAAGCTTTAAAAGCCAGTCTTTATAATGAAAGGGAAGTGATTAATCATTGGAAAAAGTCCTCTAAAGGATTGGGAAAACTAATTAATTCACAAATGGGGTATTATGATAAGTCAGGCCTAGGACATATTGAGGATCAACCTGGGATAACTTTAACTGACAAGGACTTATCAAAGGGGATTTTTGATAGTTCTAGTGAGTCAGATAGTACACTTGAGAATGATAGATATGCTGAAGGAATGAAGTCAGTTCCTCTACCATTATCAGGAATTTTCATGCCCCTTAGTAATGATACAAGTATATAGTTAGAAGAACCAAAGGTTAAAAATACCATAAACTCTAGTACTATATCCCAAGATAAGACTGTTGTGACCAAGAACATTGTTTATCCACCTTTAATGAACAATTTTGTTTCTGAAGAATCTAAGACTAGTTCTGCTCCCATGCAGGTAAAAACTCCTAGCAATATATTGGATAATGATGTAAAACATAATAAAACCAAGAGGGGTGGCTTAGGTTTTGATAAAGTTAAGTCAAAACAAACTTTTCGGTCTTCTTTGAGAAGAAAAGGATGTTATGTTTGTGGTAGTCTAAGTCATTTTATCAAAGATTGTACTGTGCATGAAGATAAAATTGTGAAACAAAAGGCTGCACAAAAGGTCATGAAAAATAGTAATGGGAAAAATGCACAGGTTAATAGGAAACAGAAACTTAAAAATGATAAACCTAATTTTGATCATTCAAAAAGGGTAGCTAAACAGGTTAAAAATAACTCTACCAAAAGTTTTGTTCCTAGAGCAGTACTTATGAAACAAGGTCTAGTACCTTTGAAGTCTGGTAAACCAAGTACCGACAAGTCTAGAACTACAAGTACTGCTAGACCAAACTCAAGTATTGTTGGCTCAAAGTTTGTTAAACCAAAGTTCTCCAAGACTTCTAAGAATGTTGTTGAAAAAGCCAAAACATCTAGAAGTATGTTTAATAACAAACCAGTGCAAATGTGGGTTCCTAAAAGAGAAAAACCATGTGTTAAAGCAAGTACTGCTAAAGCAGTACTTAAGGCAAAGAAGTCTGAGCACATAGAGTCACCCTATGTCTTTGACTACATAAGTGAAACCATGAAGTATAAGAGCAAAAGCAACATTACTGGAAATGCTTCTAAACAGACTCTTAAGTGTGTAGGTCCCATAAGATCTGAGCCAAATGTGGCTTGGGTCCCTGTTAAAAACTAATAAGTTTTGTTTATGTGTAGGGGCATCTAATTGATGAATTGAAAGAAAAAGGTATAGTAGATAGTGGATGCTCAAGACACATGACAGGGAACAAATATTTCCTGGCTAAATTTGAAGAATTCAGAGGAGGACCAGTAGCCTTTGGAGGTAGCAAAGGTAGAATTACTGGCAAAGGGAAAATCAATACTGGGAAGTTAGAATTTGAAGATGTTTTCTTTGTGAAAGAATTGAATGAATTCAATCTCTTTTTTGTATCACAAATGTGTGATAAGAAGAACAAGGTGCTGTTCACAGATAAAGACTGCTTGGTGCTGTCTAAAGACTTTGAGATGCCTAAATAATCTCAAGTACTGCTTAAAGTACCTAGGCAAGAAAATATGTACACCTTTAATCTTCATACTATTAGTCCAACAGGTGGTATTACATGTTTGCTAGCTAAAGCTTCTTATGATGAGTCTAATTTATGGCATAGAAGGTTAGGTCATGTGAATTTCAAGAATCTTAACAGATTAGTGAATAGGAATTTGGTTAGAGGGTTACCTAACAAATCTTTTCAAAATGATTTCACATGTGCTGCTTGTCAAAAAGGTAAACAACATAGAGCCTCTTGTAAGACCAAGACTGTCAATACTGTGACAAAGCCTTTGCAACTCTTGCATATGGATTTGTTTGGTCCAGTTTCAGTAAGAAGCATTAGTCATAAGACCTTTTGTCTAGTCATAATTGATGATTATAGTAGATTCAGTTGGGTTTTCTTTTTAGCTCTTAAGAGTGAAACCAATGAATTACTTAAGGATTTTATCACTTTAGTTGAAAAGCAGTTCACTAAACAAGTCTTAATCATTAGGACAGATAATAGGACAGAATTCAAGAATGTTGAATTTGATAAATTCTATAGGTCTAAAGGCATTAAGAGACAATTTAATAATCTTAGGACTCCACAACAAAATGGAGTAGCTGAAAGGAAGAATAGGACACTAATTGAGGCTGCTAGAACTATGTTGGCTGATTCTCTTTTGCCAAATACATTTTGGGCAGAAGCAATCAATGTGACAACCCAAAACCGAGGTCATTGCTTAATCTTATTTTATGATTATTTTTGAAATTTTTTGATGAGTTTGAACGATATTTATTTTTGGAGGTTTAAGTTTAAACCGATGTTGGAAGGTCTATATTTAGTATTTATTAAGTATAAGGAGTATTAGCAAACGTGATGTCGATGGATGCCAAATATTTTACGTCTTATTGTCGGTTGTTCGATTTTTATTATTTTTGAGGTTTTATTTTAAATGACGAGTTAAGTCGAGTCGAGAGTCGATATTATTATTTTTGAGGTACGTTTTAAATTTTTAAAAGTATCTTTATGAAACCCGAGCCCCGTAAATATTTTGAAAATTCACTAATAGTTATTTCCCACTTTTTTGCTAACTATTTACATTTTTAGCCACAACTATTGCCAAATTGCAACTTTGGTCCCTACCCCACTATATATAAACTCAAAACAAACACACACGCTCATATTTTTCACTTTAAAAATTTCACCACCATCTCTCTCTCTCTCTTGAATTGCCGAAACACACACCCACCACCAAAACACATTCAATTTTCAATTTATCTTGAGTTTGAGGTTGAATTAAGCTAAACCAAGGATAGACCCACTCTTATATTTGATCAAGGATTATATTGGTGTAAGAAATTCTTACATGCAAGCAAGTTTTTTTTCTTGATGTTGGTAGGTAGGAGCTATGATCATGCATGGCATTTTTATGATGATCCATGGTGGTTCTTGCTAAAATCTTTGTTAAAAACTTCATTTTGATCTAAAGATTTTTATTTTGATTATGATTTTGATGTTATGGTTGATTTATGATGATATTAGGGTATAGAAATGATCATTTTCATGGTTGATTTTTATCAAAAAGTTGATTTTGTACAAGTTTTTAGTAGTCATTTTATAACAGTAAGTAAAGTGTAAAATCCGAATTTTTATGTTTCGAAAATGGCTTAACTTATAGCCTAGGGTTGTATATAATTTTATTAGCTTCGATTTGCTATAAGGTAGAGCTTCTAGCTCCAAACGAGCGCAAAGTTATGATGTTTTGAATGATCGTGTACCGGGAGACGAGTATCGGCACTACAAGTAGTTGTTGTAAATATTTGTATCGCATCTCGGGGACTCTAAATAGAAGTTTTGAAAAATGTAACCTACTGATAAAGAGGTGTTTATTTTATAGGTTGAGTTTACTTTAAAACCCGAGTGTCTGTTTTGTAAACGGAGTCGTTTAAATAAGTTAAAACGGTTGTATGAAAAATTAACGTAAATCTGTCCGGATTTTGTAGTTTGAAAATGAGTCGGTTAAAGTACTTTAAAAGTAATGTCATTTGAAAAACTTGTAGGAGGACTTTCTATATATAGTAAGTTAGTTTATCGAGTCGTTTCATAAGCGGTTGACGAGTTTGAAAGGGGTAAATAAGCTAGTACATGTAGTATGTACCGGCGGACTTTGTAAAAAGTGTAAAATGGTTAAGTAAATGTGTAGTAAAGTATAATGAAGTTATTTATATCGTTTTCTCTCGAGTTTATCGTGACTTTATGAGTTTGAGTTTGATGTTGTTATATATGATTTATTTCTCGAGTCATTATTAACGCAACGCGCCTTATTTGATAGGTAGCGGGTCTCGTGTTTGAAAGGCATCCATTATCATCGACGATCATCTCGCTATATCTCTTATACTAAGGTGAGTCTATAGCCTCACTTTCTACTCGTTTTAATGATTTTAATACCCGTGAGGGGGATACATGCTATTTGAAAATAAATGAACACAAGTCATGAGTAATTGTTGGACCCGAATGTTGCCTAAAGTTGATTTCATTGTATTGAGTAACTTGTTGCTAAAGACCCTAAATTCATGAGCCGTTAACTATCTTCTGACTTGATGTTGTGACTCGGGAATAGCCGCTTATTCTAATGATAGTACTATTGGGTTGACCACCCTATCTGAGACCAGGGCATTACGTTGAGTAACCCGCTGGGAAGGATAATTTTACGTGAATAAGATTGTGGTATTCTAGCAACTGATACCCTAGAGGGGCAATGGCTTTATTCTATTCATGCCGGCATTTGGCCTGGGTGACTATTTGGTTAAGGGGTCGGTGTCATGAGCTTAAATACAATGTTTAATGTATTATTACTGCCTTGAATATAGATTGTGTGTACGACAATTCTATAAATGATTATGATTGATTTTCTTCTTGTGTTCAAATGTGATTTGATAAACCTATAGTCTCGCTCAACATTATTGTTGACTCGTTTTATGCATGTATTTCAGGTAATAGGAAGTGATGGAGCATGGAGCTTTGCTATGGAGGTTGTGGCTTGGCTTTTGGAAGAATGTTGGTCTAAACTGCTTTCTACCTTTTAATGTTGAATAATTTACTTTATGTTGATGTACTGTACTAAACTTGTTGGTTGTTGGTCGAGATCCATTGGGACTAAACGCTTTACTCTGGTGTTGTGTCAGTACAATTTGGGTCGAAATCTATGTTTTAGACCATTTATGAAAATCATGTTCATATTTATGTGTAAACGTCTCACTTTTGAGTCGTTCAATATACCTTGTGTGATAATGCTTGTGTCTAGCACCCAATTGTGTATTTCCGCTGCACAATGTAAATTAGGGGTGTTAGAGATTGGTAATCAGAGCTGCAAGTTATAGAGAACTGGGTCGATTTTGAAAATTGTCCTAAACTATAACTTTGGTGTCGAAAGTATTTATTCTTCAAAAGCACACAACTCCTCTTCAACGCTCCGGTAAGATCACTTTTAGTTTTGTTTTGCACTGTAGATGTATCCCTCATAACTGAAATGATTTCCCGAGTATTTATTAAGTAAATACTACGATATTGTATTGGAATTATTGAAAGTACGCTGAGTGCTTGTTAGTGTCATATTTATTTTTTTGCAAGCATTGCATAAACATCATTTGCATTGTGTTGCATAGCATGGATAACGTATGACATTTGCATGAGCATTGCATACTAATTATTATTTTATTAACAATGACCTTAAGTATCCTTGAACCCTTATAATTGTAGAAAATGGTTGGTTTACCTCGTGAGGATGGATGGATTGATTTGACTAATGTAGTGGATGGTGAGGAAGTAGATAACTTTGGTGCTAGTGACGATGAGGAGCCTTTTGAGTTTTTAGATGATGGGATTCCACTTACTGCAGTTGGTCAGACAGCGCCTGAGTTGATACAAGGTAGTTATGTTCCAAGGGTCAGTGTTGTGCCACAGACTGTTCCAGATTGTCAGCGACCTGTTGTTCGTTCTTCGACTCCTACTTGTGATGCTTATATTAGCAGTTTGTCTGGGATTGCATTTGCTAGAGGTGATGTTCCTGTTGAGTCAAGTAGGGCTGCTAGTGCTCGATCTATTCATGATGGTATTCCTAAGGTTTATTGTCCAGGTCCTAGGTCTTATGATGATATTTTCTGGTTTCTTAAGAAGTTTGATAGGTCTTTGTTTGAAAGGTATTTGGTTGAGACTCGTGTGATTAGGAGGTTTGAGCAGAATGAAAAAAGGTTTGACAGGTTTGTTGGTAGTGTGAGGAGATCAGAGTTTGTTAGGGCAAGGGAAATGGATGAAGTTGTTAGATTGAGATCTATGGTGCTGAATTTGAGTGGGCAAGTTGAAAGGTTGCGTAGGGAGCAAGAAAGGAATGCTAGGTTGAGTGCGTGGGGTTTGCCGATGAGATCTTTTCCTAGTCGAGGTGTTGTGATTCGTAATGGGCCAGATCAGGTTGAAGCTCAAGTGTTGGTGAAGCCGAGTGAAGGAGGTAGTCGTAAGGGGAAGGTAAAAATGGAGCAAGAATCTGAGGATGACGATAACAGCAGTGATGACGAGCCGATGTACAAGAAGCTGCGGGGATCTGATGTTTAGTTCTTTATGTTGTTTTATTTAACCTTGTTGTAATAGAACTTATGTAGACTCGTACTCTAGTTTGTGATGAAACTTAATGACTTTTAAGTTGTTGTGATGAAGGATTGTAGTGACATTACTTGTCACAATTTTGTGGAGATTTTCCAAAGCAATCCAAAATTACCTTCATGACTTATGATTTGTCTTATTAGTTCTTTTGTGTGATTGGTTAATGATTCATTGTGAATTGTGTTGTTGGTGCATGTAGTATCCATGTTACATCTTGATAGAGAAATCCTTCTTCTTATCTTGATATGAATACTTACTTGTTATTTTTCTGTTATGGTTACAGGAAGGAGTTGGGAGGCATTTTTCTGACTTTACTAAATTATTGTCTGGTTAGTTTCCTGTAAACATGCCGCCTAAATTGACGACTGCTACTGTTAATACCATGATTGAGCAAGCTATCGCTAGAGCTTTGGAAGCTGAACGTGCTGCGAGGAACCAAGAGGCTGAGAATAGGAATGCTGCTGGTCAGGTTGGAGGGAATGTTGAAAATCAGATTGGAGGTAATGCTGATGAGCAAGCAGAAGGAAATGCTGTGGGACAAGTTGGAGGTATGCTGTTGTTCAGCAAGTTCAGAAGGAATGTTCTTATGCTAGTTTCATGAAATGTGGACCTACCCAATTTTGTGGTACTTGTGGTGCATTGGAATTAAGGAGGTGGATTGAGAAGATTGAAAGTACTTTTGAAGTCAGTGGATGTTCAGAAGCTAGTAAGGTAAAATTTGTTGCAGCTACTTTTTAGGATGATGCGTTGAGTTGGTGGAATAGTCAAGTAGCTATTGTAGGATTGGTTGAAGCTAATGCTAGAACATGGACTGTGACCAAGGGACTGTTGACTGCTAAGTTTTCTCCTGAGGAAGAGTTAGGTTAGTTGGAAGATGAATTGAGGCATTTGGTGCTGATGAACAATGATATTGTAGCTTATACAAGGAGATTTTCTGATTTATGTTTGTTGTGTCCTGATGCGTTTGCTGATGACCGTAAGAAGATGAAGCAGTATATTAGAGGTTTATCTAGTAATATCAAGGGAGAAACTACTTCGTCGAAACCCAAGTCATTTGATGAAGCTGTTCAAATGGCTCATGCTTTAATCGATGTAATGCTGCAAGATCGAAAGGATAGTATTGCTGAAGGGAATAAGAGAAAGTGGGAAGCTGCACACTCAAGTCAAGGGCAGAAACGAGGTGGTTATCGTAATAACAATAACCAAGGACCGAATATGAATCATCAATACAATTTGAGAAGGAATGATGGTGTTCGTGCTGCCACTGGAAATCAATGTAACAAGGTGAATCCGAAGTGTGGTCGGTGTAATCTGTATCATGTTGGAAATTGTCCACCTGCTTGCAACAAGTGTGGGAAGGCCGGACATAAGATGGCAGATTGTAGAAACAAGGGTGTAGCCACTAGGGCCAATGCTGTCAAGGTAGTTTACTGTTCTAGATGTGGAGGCCGTGGACATATGCAAGGGAACTGTCCGAGGGTTGGCATACGACAGGGAGGCAATGTTGCTGCTGTTGCTGTTGGGATTGCTGCTCCATCCTATGTCGTGGGAGATGCTGACAAACCTCAAGGGCCGAATGTGGTGACTGGTACGTTCTTACTTGATGCTTGTTATGCTAGTGTGTTATTTGATTCTGGATCCGATAGAAGTTTCGTAGATGTTAGATTCAGTCAGCTATTGGATAGAGAACCAGTGAGATTGACAACTAGTTATAATGTGGAGTTAGCTGATGGTAAGGTTGTAAGCACTAGTTCTATACTAAAAGGTTGTTCCTTGAATTTAGGTAATTATGTGTTTAGTATTGATTTGATGCTCATAGAATTAGGATCTTTTGACGTGATTATTGGAATGGATTGGTTAGTTGGTAATGGTGCAGTAATTGTTTGTGGAGAAAGATTAGTTCAGATACCGCTAAGGAATAGGGTATTGACTGTGAAAGGTGATGAATGTACGTCTCGTTTGAGAGTTGTTTCTTGTTTAAAGATGATGAGGTATATAGAAGCAGGTTGTGATATGTTTCTTGCACAGATAAGTAATGATGGTGTGAATGAAATGAAATTGGATGATGTGCTTGTGATTAGAGAGTATCTTGAGGTTTTCCCTGAAGATTTGCCAGGATTACCGCCGCATCGTGAAGTGGAGTTTCGTATTGACTTAGTGTTGGAAGCAACTGGCGCATCGCTCATGTGTTTCGTTGACTGTTGCTCGTGCACCGTATCGTTTAACTCCATCTGAGATGAAAGAATTATCTGATCAATTGAAGGAATTGATGGATAAGGGATTTATCAGACCGAGTTCGTCGCCGTGAGTTGCGCCTGTTTTGTTTGTTCGGAAGAAAGATGGATCTTTTAGAATGTGTATTGATTATAGAGAGCTTAACAAATTGACCATCAAGAATCGGTATCCACTACCGAGGATTGATGATTTGTTCGATCAGTTGCAAGGATCTAGTGTATACTCGAAGAACGATTTGAGGTCTGGGTATCATCAACTGAGAGTTAGGGAAGAAGATATTCCTATAACAGCTTTCCGTACTCGATATGGACATTTCGAATTTCAAGTGATGCCTTTTAGGTTAACAAATGCACCTGCTGTATTTATGGATTTGATGAATCGTGTATGCAAGCCGTATTTGGATGAGTTTGTTATCGTATTCATTGATGATATTCTCGTTTACTCCAAGAGTGAAGAGGAACATGAGAAGCATTTGAGAACAATTTTGGAATTGTTGAAGAAGGAGAAGCTGCATGCGAAATTCTCTAAGTGTGAATTTTGGTTGAAATCAGTGCAATTTTTGGGGCACGTGATTGATAGTGAAGGTGTTCGTGTGGATCCTGCTAAGATTGAGGCAATTAAGTATTGGTCAGTGCCGAAGACGCCGACTGAAGTTCGCCAATTTCTTGGTTTTTCTGGGTATTATAGAAGGTTTATTGAGAAGTTTTCGTTAATTGCTAAGCCGTTGACTAAGCTTACAGAAAAGAATCGAGTGTTTGAATGGGGATTGGAAGAGGAATCTGCATTTAGTATGTTGAAGGATAAGTTGCGTTCTGCACCGAAATTGTCGTTGCCAGAAGGATCTGAGGATTTTGTAGTGTACTGTGACGCGTCTCATAAAGGATTTGGAGCTGTATTGATGCAAAGGAAGAAAGTAATACGTATGCATCGAGACAATTAAGGAAGCATGAGGAGAATTACACTACACATGATTTAGAACTTGGGGCTGTTATTTTTGCTTTGAAGCTATAGAGACACTACTTGTATGGAACCAAGTGTGTGATTTTCACTGATCATAAGAGTTTGCAGTATATTTTGGATCAAAAGGAATTTAGTATGAGGCAAAGGAGATGGGTTGAGTTGCTGAGTGATTATGACTGCAAGATTCGTTACCATCCAAGTAAAGAGAATGTAGTAGCTGATGCACTTAGTAGAAAGGAAAGAGATAAGTCTATAAGAGTTAGAGCTTTAACGATGCTGGAAAATGTTGATTTGACAGAAGCGATATTGAAAGCCCAAACTAATGGTTTGAAGGAAGAGAACGTTGAGACAGAAAATTTGGGTAGAATGTTGAAACCATTGTTTGAAGTAAGGTCGAATGGATTGAGGTATTTTCAGAATAGGATTTGGTTACCGATGTATCCGTCTGAGAAAGATTCGTTAGGGGTGTGAGATTTGGTGATGAATGAATCTCATAAGTCGAAGTATTCAATATATCCTGGATCGGAAAAGATGTATCAAGATCTTAAGAAAGTTTATTGGTGGTCGAATATGAAGGCAGATCTTAAGAAACTTGTGCGAAGGTGAAGGCTGAACATAAGAAACCGTGATTGTGGTAAAAATACACGTTTAGGAAAACAACGTATAATGGGCAAGTATTAAATCTTACGCTTTAGGAAAAACGTAAAACCGAATAAATGCAAGTTCGTTCTCGAAGGAGGTGTGTGGATTAATGTGCCAATATGTAAAATCAAGTTTGGATTAGTGACGTTTTTGGTTTAGGAGAGAAAAATTAAAGGCGAGCTACGATTACGATTAAACTACGACGTAATGACGTAAAACGATGACGTAATTACGTAAAACGTGACGAAATTAAAAATTAAACCTAAAAATTAATTAAAAGATTAAACTAAGTCTAAAATAATATAAATAAGGATAAAAATCCAATAAATAATTTTTAAAACCTTTTATTAATTAAATATTCAATTTTAAATGCTAATTAAAGCCCTAAAATTAAATATAATTAAGAAAAAGCACAAAATATTATTTTATTGAACAAATAACTCACTTATATTATTTAAAGACTAAAAAGTATTTTTCCTAAATTTTTAAAACTATTTTTCTATTTTTAAAAGGCTTAAAACACTTTTTAAACTAAAATAATCATAAAAATAATAAAATAATGCTAAAAATAAATATTATTTTTCGAAAAATCTTTTTTTAACTCAATTAACAAGGTAAAAATGAAAAAGTTTAAAAAAAACTAAAAAAATTGGCTAAAAATGAAAGTACCCCAAAGTACCCCATGGTGGAGTACTTTAGTGTTGTCCAAGATCCTACCAGACAAAGGGTTTGTCCAATATCAGTGTTGTCCGATATCGGACAACAATAAAAAAAACAAAAAATGGTCGTTCTCGGACAACAAAGAAAATACTTGTTGTATGGATTTTTCGGCTTGTTTTTGAGCCGTTTTGCTGAGTTTTAGGCTTGTTTGATGGTTTTAGTTGGAACAAAGGGCACCCCCACACTCATGGAAGTGTGGGGAGTCAGTTTAAACACACAAAAACAAGTAGAAACACACAAATCAACCAACAATTTCCCTAGACCAGCAGAAAAAGAGAGAAAAATGCAGAAATAATAAAGTTGCTGATGGAACTAGCAAGAGAATGAACTTTGGCAGCTTACTTCTAGATCCTAAGCACACCCTAGCACTAGATTTTGGCACCCAACCTTATAAATAACCTCAAACTACTGGAGTGCCAAGATTCAATCAACAAACATCACTCAAACTCTAAAGATTAAACCGTAATTCGGCAGACAGAAAAAGGGGTGCCTGCTGGTTGTGTGTTGGGCTAACTAGTGAGCTATTAAAGTGACTGTTTGGCTTGTTTAAGCAACCAAAAAGCTGCCTATACCCAAACACCAGCTAGTGTACTCCTAGCCTATGCTATAAACTAGCTGTCACCTAAATTCCTAAACCCAAAACTCAATATCAAACCACTACACACCTTCTGGTGTGTTGTGTTGGCAGAAAGTGCTCAAGCTAATCTTTTTGCCCAATGGAAGAATTTTGGTAGCTTAATTACTTAACTTAAGTCCACCCTAACACAAATCTAATACACTAACCCCTAAATTACCCTAACAACAAACAAGTTTCATACACAAAAACCCACCAAACATCGAGCCTAAAGCCCACTGTTGCTACAGCAGACATAAAGCAAGGTGTTTGTTGGCTTAATGTGCAATGACAGTGAGATAAAGCATATAAAACTAGAGGGCCAGCAAACCAAAGCTATAAACTAGATGAACACTACCCCTAGATTATCATGAGGCCCTACTCCTAACAAGAATATATGTTAAAAATCACAAAATAAAAGCCAAATAGCACCTACTGTTTGAATTCACTTGATTTGGTAGAAAAGTAAAGTCTACAACTTACCACTTTAACACTAAAAAAATTTACCAATACTCTTATTAAAGTAAACAAGTCAAATTGGACGTGTAGGTTTAATAGCTACACTTAGTTGTCACCCTCGCGTAGTTTAATCTTTCAAACCGAACACCCCCTTAAAACCTGTTAAGAAGAGTTTTCAAAGAACTTTTTCCAATTCAATCTTAAATCTTATCTAACCTAAACACATATTAATCTAACATCAAATCAACTTCAATCAACCCATAATGAGCACAAAAGCAGTCAACAAGAACATATCACGAATTTCACTTTTATTTCAAATTTTTTGGAAAAAGGGGGTTCACACCTTGAAGGATGGATGCCACCAGCTTATCCCATCCTGATGAATAAAGAAGAAAGAATGATGAACATGTCTTGAGCCCCTTTTTGCTGATAGGTCTACAACAGACCTAAAAAGAGATGACCAAAGAAAGAATGAAATGGATGGTGAGTTGCTTGCTATGTACCTGCACAAGACACACTTCAACACAAACAAAGGTCCCTTAAGCAAGAGTATAAGACTTTGTATTAAAAAGCTTATGCTCTTGCTTAATGAAAAGTGATAATAGCAAAACAATAAAGATTCTTCAAAGCCACACACTTGAAATAAAATGAAACCTTTTATAAAGCAGTAAATGTTACCAAAACGATTAACTCAAACTTATAATTGAGCTTCACAAGTAAGATGTCAAGTCACTTGGGCAGCTATCCTATAAGTTTGAGGATCTCAAAGAATTCTGACCAAGGATGGACTTGAACCAAAACATAACTTTGAAGAGGATTACACTACTTTTGTAGAAAGATAAAAAGATTAAACTAAGACTGATATTTAAAATTGGAACACAGCTTATCTTGCTAAGTTTTAAGAAAACACTATAAATATTCATTAACTTGAAAAATTTACAAGATAGAAATGGAACAAGAAGAAAAGGGACACAGGCGTCACCTTTTATACAGATACAAAGAAGGATCTAGAAAACTACAAATATCAAACCCTAATTAATTGAATTCCCTAAATGCCCTTCAAAAGATGCCAGAATATGCTTGTGAAGATACTCTTGTTTGAATAATCTTGGAGTCAAAGGTTTACCCATGTGACGTTTGGTTGGCTTGTTATGAGGATGCCACAAGTGTTCATAAGATCTTAGCTGTTGATTTGGTGTAGAAAACACGCAAAGAAATCCATCCGTTCATTCTCTGTAAAGATTTTTGTTTTCTTCTTCCTTTTTGCAGCAGGGAAGGACACGTGGAGTGGTCCATAATGGTGTGGGGAGTAGTTTGTTGGCGGGAAAAGGATGAGGGTGTGGTGAATTGTGTATCTGGACAAATTAATGTCTTAATTCATGGATTAGGGTTAGGGGTAATTAGGGTTCTTGATAGGGAGGAAAAGGGGGATTTTGATGAAGATAATAAAAACAGTATATGTTTACCTTCATAAGAAATCATGTTTAAGTTATAAACCGGGTTAAATGTCTTTTGATATATGGGCTGGGTTGTAAGGATTTTGGATGGATATTGGGTTGGGTAAACGGGTAGGGTCGGGTTTAGGTGACGTGTCCTGAGATGAGTGGTGGGAGAAGTTTGAGTACTTGACAGTTTTTTCCCTTGCACTTCTTAAAACTTGTCAAAACAAGTTTGAACCTTCATAATCAGCATTCCCCTTTATATAACTTTGGACACATTGTCATTTTTGGCACCACAACTTGCAAAACTATTATTAAGGGCCTTTCTTGTCATATTGTTGATCTTCCAAGGACTAATGAGCACAAATCTTGAAACTTTAAGGATCCATTTGTAATATTTGAGATTTACAAGGTCCTAAAGTGACAAGTCTTCAAAAGATGAGGGACCAATCTTGTCATTTCAAAACTTCAAGGACCATTTTGGAAATTCAGGATTCGGGTCCGGTTCTTTGTGCGGCTTCGTTTCTCGTGTTCGTTTTTGCTTGATTTCTTTGATCTTTTGGTGATATCACGATATCCGTACCTGAAATACACAATGAACAAACACAGGCATATTTTTGGGTATTTTGATGATATTTTAAGCGTTTTAAGCCCGATTTGGACGATGAGACTATGTATAATTATAGTCTCATAACTCCCCCATACTAAACCATTGCCGTGTCCCCACGCAATGCTAGAATTAAGTATCATAGCACTTCCAAACTTCATTTTATGATGACATTTATTGAAGACATAAATTTAAATAAACTACTACACGCGTTTTAGACATAATGTATTGTTTTCATCACGATTAAGTGACTTTTGGGATCATAGAACAAGAACACGTGAATGCTTCGTTAGAAATAATTTCGTCGTCCTCGATTTTCACCCGATTCCATGCTAAGCGTGTAACGAGATCATTGTTATTATAAGTTAGCAACACGATCACATCTCATGAGTGTTAATTACGAACCTAAACTCCCTTATTCCTACTTGGTATCTCTTATATTTTATTATGTCTTAATGATCACGAGGATACATCATTGACTTATGCGTGAATAGAGATTAAGTCTAAAAATAGAGTTCTAACGGTGTAACCAAAATCATTAAATTAATAATTCACCCCAATAGACAACGATGTCAAAAAATTAAGTCAACAAGAAGGATCGATAAACACGGTTTTGTAACGGTTTTGAACATGAGACTTATTACCAAGACTTTTATACGCCCCCTAACGGAAGGGCCTTATTATCTTTGGTTTACCTCCATCTTTTATTCAACTTCGCCATGAAGCTTTTATTATGACTTCGGTCTTGCCTTTCCTTTTATTATCCGCCTCATCGGTGGTTTTATTAGCCAAAGACGTATATCCTCACGCTAAAGCGAATTTTGGATCTTTAAAGCTTCAACGATTAAGGCTTGATTCACTTTCAATTTGGGCATAGATTTTTCGGCCTTGTGAGCTTCAAATTTTTGCTTAATTTAGGTGAGCACTTGAAATCTTATTATTAGGTGAAGCTTTTGATTATTCGGGTGCCAATACTTCAAAACCGTGACACTGGCGATACCTTAATGTTTTCCCAATTTAATTACATGGAAACTACTAAAACAAATTAGAAACCAACAATAGTGACTAAACCGCTAAATCAATATTTATTAACAATTTATTATGCAAAAGCGTGGGGAGAATAAGCTAATAATTACTACACATGAGATCGTGACGATTACGAGACTTATAAATAACTGTATCATTTCTCGTCCTCATTTAAGAGACTTAGCCTAAAAAGTTAAGGAATCGAAGCTAAGTGCTCAACACGCACGGTCGAGTCAAAAATTACTCTTATTCTCACCATCGGAAAACCTACATTCGTGTCTTAAACACTTATGAAAAACAAGAAAAATTTTAAAATTTGGCCATTTTTAGCCTTATTTGCAACAAAACGATAACAAAAAGATGAATATTGGATTGCGTGTTGACGTAAGCAAGGTGAAGTATCTACTCACCCCCCCCCATACTAAAACTAAACATTGTCCTCAATGTTTCGAGTCTAGGGGTGAAAACACCCCCATACTAGAGACGAAGTCGAATGCTTAATCTCGAGCATGGAAAGGGTAAAACGAATAACCTAAAAGCCGTTTATGAATTGTGCTAATAAGATAAACGTTAGAACATAAAAGGATATCATCGGATATCGGAATCTCCAAAGGAAACGATCGAAGCTCGAGTGATCCGTAAAACGAACACGAGAGGCTTCAATGATGACGATGAACCTAATGAATCACAATCACAAACAACCACGGAACAAAGGTTGGAAGAGCACAAGTCCCCTCGTTACATTAAACTAAGAAAGCGATAATATTTACAAGGATAAGCATGAGAATCCCCCACGAGGCACCTTGTTTTTGATAACCCAGTCAAAAGCTCGACTCGAATCCCCATAAATGTGATCATTTAGGGATAATCATGGTTTGGTCATTTTTGGTGGGACTTACATGTAATCAATGCCTAAAAGCAACCGTGAATAAAGGCAAAGCCTTTATACTGGGATCGAAGATCGTATCCTCACATTTTGTGGAAAATGACAAAGGCAAAGCCAGAGGATACGTTTTGTAAGGAAGAAAACTCATTACAACGTACTCGAAGTACGTGTAGTCATGAGAACTGAGAGGGTGGGTAGGACTACTTTGAGACGAAGGCAAATTTGAAAGAGAATCAATAAAAATAGGGGTCTCAAAGTCTCCTCCCGGTTCAAAGGCAAAGGCCTCATTAAAATCCTCATTCTCATCGAGAGGCGGTCCATCGGTGAACCCCTCGAGAATGGAGGCATCACAAGTCAAAAGAGAAGGCTCATCCAAATGAGACTTAGGGAGGGTGACTAGCAAATCCGGCTCATCGAGTTTAGGATCCTTAGAATCCTCACTCTCGATGTCCTCGAACGTCTCATCAAAGAGAGGATTTACGTCACCAAAAACGAACTCGTCATCAAATTCAAAAAGGGAATTCGAGTAGATTTTAAATTCGTCGACACGAACTTCCTCATCGAGTAGTGACTCGTCATCACTAGTGGAAAAATCATCATCGAAAAGCGGGTTCGAAAAAGTCAATGATTCTCTACCCGAAGTGTCGTTGGGAGAGACATCATCATATGAAATCGTATCATACTCACTATCGTAATTTGCCTCGTTAGAATCTTCGTGGAAAAATTCATCGAGAGCAAAATCACTTAACTCCTCATCGAAGACAACCGTAGGCTCACTTTGGATTGGAATAGGGATCTCAACACTAGGATTAGTCCTAAGATTCTTCTCCCCCATACTTAGAGAGGCATCGGGTTTCGTTGGGAGCGTGAGAGTTATGGTTTCATAAGACGAGGTGAGATTAAAAATGTCGCTATCGTCGTCGTCATCATAAATAGGAGGCGTGAGATCACATCTAGCTAGAAGCTCCTCTCTTTCTAGTTCTCGTCTATTATCACGAATATCGATGCTTAAGCCGTTGTAATCTTGTAAAAGTTGTTTAGTTCTAATCTCACACTCTCTTTTAAACTCATCACTTATTTCTTCTCTACGATATCTCCTAATGCCGAGTTCATTAGTTATATCGTTTATTTCTTGATTGATTCTTCGTTTCTCCTCTTCCATATCCTTGATGCTTTTTTCGATCACTTCGACGATTGAAAGTTCCTTTTTCTCCATAATTTGTTGAAAAAGCATTTTGATTTCTTTAAATCCCTTGTCAACGCGACTTGCACCGAGATCATCATCGAAAAAATTTTGTGGAGGTGATTGGTCAAAACCGGAGAATTGATTGTCGAAAGACGTATTGTAGTTCATCGGTTGACAATCGTACCCATAATGAGGTACGTTTCCACAAGACTCACATGAATACGACGATGGATATTGCGATGATTGGTCAAAGAAATTAGGATTCGGTTTGGGGTCATTATAATTCGTACAACAAAATCTGATATCGTGCTCCAAACCGCAAAAATCACAAAAATAAGACGAAGGCGGTTGTGGAGTTTGGTCATAGGATTGAAATCCGTAACCGTGGTCGTGTTGAGGAGAGTTGTAAATATACCCCTCCCTTCCTCCATAAATCTCGCAATTGAAGCAATTACCACCGTCGGGCGGACCTTCACAATATGGACAAGAGTAATATCCATCGTTAGACATGACGAAACGAGAATGGTGTTATGAGAATTAAACACTAGAGGGTTAGAAAAAGAATTAATTGATAAGGGGTAAGAAGAATATTTTTTATTTTTTATTGTTTTTTTAATTATTTTTTTTTGGTTTTTGGTTGTATTACGTAGACTCAAATCTACAAATCTCTCCTCGAATCGATTTCTCGATTAAAGGAGCCTCAAAGAATGAAAACGATCACGTGGAGTGAACGCCTTCGATGACTTTAGAACGTTGGTGGAACACCAAAACGTTCAAGAGGGTTTAATCTTGAAAAAAAGCAAATATATATGATACGTAGATAATACTTGGGCGGAAAAACCT
This sequence comes from Glebionis coronaria, assembly GCA_025667525.1. NCBI lineage: Eukaryota > Viridiplantae > Streptophyta > Magnoliopsida > Asterales > Asteraceae > Glebionis > Glebionis coronaria. The sequence continues at coordinate 79,612 of JANFOE010000298.1, forward strand.
CGATTGGCCCTCTTTCTCAAAACACGCACAAGAAAGCGGGGGAAACGAGGCGGCGCTAAGCACTTAAGAGCCGTTTTCCCTTAGGTCGTGAAATACAACCGCCTTATACCCACCTTATAGTTTGTGTTAATCGATTTAAGCCTCACGAAAGTATTTATCTATTTTGCCTTTAAACTTTTGCTTTAGATTCGAATACAATGATCGAGTGATGAAATTCCGAATCAAGGTTGCGTTTTCACGCTTTTGGAGTACTTGTAAATTTATTGTTCTACGTAAGTACAATATATTAATATATTCACAAGAAAAATGAAAACGATAATGGATATCTACAGTATAGTAAAAGATTGTTGTGTGTTTTATTTAGGAAAATTAAACACGATTTATTTGGATACTATAATATAATAGAGAAAAATAACAAAAATGAGTATGTACGTTACATACGCTTTCCAAAAATTGAAAAGAAAAAACGCACTACTCACACAAACACGATAATAATAATGGCAACACTGAAACACCTCCCCGGCAGCGGCGCCATTAATTGATGTAGTTTTTTATATACAAGTCTCAGGAAAGACAAGTATAAATGCGACAAGTATTAAGCGTTACGTTTTAGGAAAAACACAAAACCGGATAAATGCAAGTTCGTTCTCGAAGGGGTGTGTGGATTAATGTGCCAATATGTAAAATCAAGTTTGGATTAGTGACGTTTTTGGTTTAGGAGAGAAAAATTAAAGACGAGCTACGATTACGATTAAACTACGACGTAATGACGTACAACGATGACGTAATTACGTAAAACGTGACGAAATTAAAAATTAAACCTAAAAATTAATTAAAAGATTAAACTAAGTCTAAAATAATATAAATAAGGATAAAAATCCAATAAATAATTTTTAAAACCTTTTATTAATTAAATATTCAATTTTAAATGCTAATTAAAGCCCTAAAATTAAATATAATTAAGAAAAGCCCAAAATATTATTTTATTGAACAAATAACTCACTTATATTATTTAAAGACTAAAAAGTATTTTTCCTAAATTTTTAAAACTATTTTTCTATTTTTAAAAGGCTAAAAACACTTTTTAAACTAAAATAATCATAAAAATAATAAAATAATGCTAAAAATAAATATTATTTTTCTAAAAATCTTTTTTAACTAAATTAACAAGGTAAAAATGAAAAAGTTTTAAAAAAACTAAAAAAATTGGCTAAAAATGAAAGTACCCCAAAGTACCCCATGGTGGAGTACTTTAGTGTTGTCCAAGATCCTACCAGACAAAGGGTTTGTCCAATATCAGTGTTGTCCGATATCGGACAACACTAAAAAAAACAAAAAATGGTCGTTCTCGGACAACAAAGAAAATACTTGCTGTATGCATTTTTCGGCTTGTTTTTAAGCTGTTTTGCTGAGTTTTAGGCTTGTTTGATGGTTTTACTTGGAACAAAGGACACCCCCACACTCATGGAAGTGTGGGGAGTCAGTTTAAACACACAAAAACAAGTAGAAACACACAAATCAACCAACAATTTCCCTAGACCAGCAGAAAAAGAGAGAAAAATGCAGAAATAATAAAGTTGCTGATGGAACTAGCAAGAGAATGAACTTTGGCAGCTTACTTCTAGATCCTAAGCACACCCTAGCACTAGATTTTGGCACCCAACCTTATAAATAACCTCAAACTACTGGAGTGCCAAGATTCAATCAATAAACATCACTCAAACTCTAAAGATTAAACCGTAATTCGGCAGACAGAAAAAGGGGTGCCTGCTGGTTGTGTGTTGGGCTAACTAGTGAGCTATTCAAGTGACTGTTTGGCTTGTTTAAGCAACCAAAAAGCTGCCTATACCCAAACACCAGCTAGTGTACTCCTAGCCTATGCTATAAACTAGCTGTCACCTAAATTCCTAAACCCAAAACTCAATATCAAACCACTACACACCTTCTGGTGTGTTGTGTTGGCAGAAAGTGCTCAAGCTAATCTTTTTGCCCAATGGAAGAATTTTGGCAGCTTAATTACTTAACTTAAGTCCACCCAAACACAAATCTAATACACTAACCCCTAAATTACCCTAACAACAAACAAGTTTCATACACAAAAACCCACCAAGCATCGAGCCTAAAGCCCACTGTTGCTACAGCAGACAGAAAGCAAGGTGTTTGTTTGCTTAATGTGCAATGACAGTGAGATAAATCATATAAAACCAGAGGGCCAGCAAACCAAAGCTATAAACTAGATGAACACTACCCCTAGATTATCATGAGGCCCTACTCCTAACAAGAATATATGTTAAAAATCACAAAATAAAAGCCAAATAGCACCTACTGTTTGAATTCACTTGATTTGGTAGAAGAGTAAAGTCTACAACTTACCACTTTAACACTAAGAAAATTTTACCAATACTCTTATTAAAGTAAACAAGTCAAATTGGACGTGTAGGTTTAATAGCTACACTTAGTTGTCACCCTCGCGTAGTTTAATATTTCAAACCGAACACCCCCTTAAAACCTGTTAAGAAGATTTTTCAAAGAACTTTTTCCAATTCAATCTTAAATCTAATCTAACCTAAACACATATTAATCTAACATCAAATCAACTTCAATCAACCCATAATGAGCACAAAAGCAGTCAACAAGAACATATCATAAATTTCACTTTAATTTCAAAATTTTTGGAAAAAGGGGGTTCACACCTCGAAGGATGGATGCCACCAGCTTATCCCATCCTGATGAATAAAGAAGAAAGAATGATGAACATGTCTTGAGCCCCTTTTTGCTGATAGGTCTACAACAGACCTAAAAAGAGATGACCAAAGAAAGAATGAAATGGATGGTGAGTTGTTTGCTATGTACCTGCACAAGACACACTTCAACACAAACAAAGGTCCCTTAAGCAAGAGTATAAGACTTTGTATTAAAAAGCTTATGCTCTTGCTTAATGAAAAGTGATATTAGCAAAACAATAAAGATTCTTCAAAGCCACACACTTGAGATAAAATGAAACCTTTTATAAAGCAGTAAATGTTACAAAAAAAAATTACCTCAAACTTATAATTGAGCTTCACAAGTGAGATGTCAAGTCACTTGGGCAGCTATCCTATAAGTTTGAGGATCTCAAAGAATTCTGACAAGGATGGACTTGAACCAAAACATAACTTTGAAGAGGATTACACTACTTTTGTAGAAAGATAAAAAGATTAAACTAAGACTGATATTTAAAACTGGAACACAACTTATCTTGCTAAGTTTTAAGAAAACGCTATAAATATTCATTAACTTGAAAAATTTACAAGATAGAACTGGAACAAGAAGAAAAGGGACATAGGCGTCACCTTTTATACAGATACAAAGAAGGATCTAGAAAACTACAAATATCAAACCCTAATCAATTGAATTCCCTAAATGCCCTTCAAAAGATGCCAGAATATGCTTGTGAAGATACTCTTGTTTGAATAATCTTGGAGTCAAAGGTTTACCCATGTGATGTTTGCTTGGCTTGTTATGAGGATGCTAGAAGTGTTCATAAGATCTTAGCTGTTGATTTGGTGTAGAAAACACGCAAAGAAATCCATCCGTTTATTCTTTGTAAAGATTTTTGTTTTCTTCATCCTTTTTGCAGCAGGGAAGGACACGTGGAGTGGTCCATAATGGTGTGGGGAGTAGTTTGTTGGCGGGAAAAGGATGAGGGTGTGGTGAATTGTGTATCTGGACAAATTAATGTCTTAATTCATGGATTAGGGTTAGGGGTAATTAGGGTTCTTGATAGGGAGGAAAAGGGGGATTTTGATGAAGATAATAAAAACAGTATATGTTTACCTCCATAAGAAATCTTGTTTAAGTTATAAACCGGGTTAAATGTCTTTTGATATATGGGCTGGGTTGTAAGGATTTTGGACGGATATTGGGTTGGGTAAACGGGTAGGGTCGGGTTTAGGTGACGTGTCCTGGGATGAGTGGTGGGAGAAGTTTGAGTACTTGACAGTTTTTTCCCTTGCACTTCTTAAAACTTGTCAAAACAAGTTTGAACCTTCATAATCAGCATTCCCCTTTATATAACTTTGGACACATTGTCATTTTTGGTACCACAGCTTGCAAAACTATTATTAAGGGCCTTTCTTGTCATATTGTTGATCTTCCAAGGACTAATGAGCACAAATCTTGAAACTTTAAGGATCCATTTGTAATATTTGAGATTTATAAGGTCCTAAAGTGACAAGTCTTCAAAAGATGAGGGACCAATCTTGTCATTTCAAAACTTCAAGGACCATTTTGGAAATTCAGGATTCGAGTCCGGTTCTTTGTGCGGCTTCGTTTCCCGTGTTCGTTTTTGCTTGATTCCTTTGATCTTTTGGTGAATTCACGATATCCGTACCTGAAATACACAATGAACAAACACAGGCATATTTTTGGGTATTTTGATGATATTTTAAGCGTTTTAAGCCCGATTTGGACGATGAGACTATGTATAATTACAGTCTCATCAAACCGTCTGGATTATTAGTGCAACCTGAGATTCCTGAGTGGAAATGGGAGAAGATTACAATGGATTTTGTGACAGGTTTGCCAAGGACTGCAAATGGTTGTGATATGATATGGGTGATTGTAGATAGATTGACTAAGTCTGCTCACTTTTTGCCAATGAAAAAGACAGATAGTATGGAGAGGTTAACAACAGTGTATGTGAAGGAGATTGTTTGTCGACATGGTGTGCCTTTGTCGATAATTTCTGATCGTGATAGTAGGTTTACTTCAGAATTTTGGAAGTCTTTGCAGAAAGCGATGGGAATGGAGTTATGTTTGAGTACAACATATCATCCGGAAACTGATGGACAAAGTGAGAGAACGATTCAAACGTTAGAGGATATTCTTCGTGCATATGTGATAGACTTTGGAAATGGTTGGGATAAGCATTTTCCATTGGTTGAATTTTCATAAAATAATAGTTATCATGCTAGTATTAAAGCCGCTCCATTTGAAGCTTTGTATGGACGTAAGTGTAGATCTCCAGTATGTTGGAGTGAGGTAGGAGAAAGTCAATTGACTGGGCCTGAAATGATATTTGAGACGACTGAAAAGATTGTACAAATTAAGAAGCGTTTGTTATCTGCCAGGAGTAGACAAAAGAGTTATGCTGATAACAGAAGGAAATCGTTGGAGTTTGAAGTAGGAGACATGGTTATGTTGAAAGTATCTCCATGGAAAGGAGTAATACGTTTTGGAAAGAGAGGAAAGTTGAGCCCGAGATATATTAGACCATTTAAGATTATCCAAAGGATTGGATTGGTGGCTTATAAGTTAGAATTGCTTGATGAGCTTAATTCTATTCATAATACTTTTTATGTGTCTAATCTGAAGAAGTGTTTAGCTGAAAGGAATGTGGTGATTCCATTGGAGGAAATTCAACTTGATGATAAGTTGCATTTTATTGAGGAATCTGTAGAGATAATGGATAGGGAAGTTAAGAAGTTAAAGCATAGTATAATTCCGATTCTGAAGGTGAGATGGAACTCTAGACGTGGGCCAGAGTTTACGTGGGAACGTGAGGATTCTTTAAGCACAAGTATCCTCATTTGTTTAGGAAGGATTAAGCGCCGCGGACGTCGCTTCTTTTAAGAAGGGGGGGGGTGTGACAACCCAAAATCGAGGTCATTGCTTAATCTTATTTTACGATTATTTTTGAAATTTTTGGATGAGTTTGAACGATATTTATTTTTGGAGGTTTAAGTTTAAACCAATGTTGGAAGGTCTATATTTAATATTTCTTAAGTATAAGGAGTATTAGCAAGCGTGATGTCGATGAATGCCAAATATTTACGTCTTACTGTCGGTTGTTCGATTTTTATTATTTTGGAGGTTTAATATTAAATGACGAGTTAAGTCGAGTCGAGAGTCGATATTATTATTTTTGAGGTACGTTTTAAATTTTTAAAAGTATCTTTATGAAACCCGAGCCCCGTAAATATTTTGAAAATTGACTAATAGTTATTTCCCGCTTTTTAGCTAACTATTTACATTTTTAGCCACAACTATTTCCAAATTGCAACTTTGGTCCCTACCCCACTATATATAAACTCAAAACAAACACACACACTCATATTTTTCACTTTAAAAATTTCACCACCATCTCTCTCTCTCTCTCTTGAATTGCCGAAACACACACCCACCACCAAAACACATTTAATTTTCAATTTATCTTGAGTTTGAGGTTGAATTAATCTAAACCAAGGATAGACCCACTCTTATATTTGATCAAGGATCATATTGGTGTAAGAAATTCTTACATGCAAGCAAGTTTTTTTTTCTTGATGTTGGTAGGTAGGAGCTATGATCATGCATGGCATTTTTATGATGATCCATGGTGGTTCTTGCTAAAATCTTTGTTAAAAACTTCATTTTGATCTAAAGATCTTTATTTTGATTATGATTTTGATGTTATGGTTGATGTATGATGTTATTAGGGTATAGAAATGATCATTTTCATGGTTGGTTTTTATCAAAAAGTTGATTATGTACAAGTTTTTAGTAGTCATTTAATAACAGTAAGTAAAGTGTAAATTCCGAATTTTTATGTTTTTAAAATGGCTTAACTTATAGCCTAGGGTTGTAGATAATTTTATTAGCTTCGATTTGATATAAGGTAGAGCTTCTAGCTCCAAACGAGCGCGAAGTTATGATGTTTTGAATGATCGTGTACCGGGAGACGAGTATCGGCATTACAAGTAGTTGTTGTCGATATTTGGATCGAATCTCGGGGACTCTAAATAGAAGTTTTGAAAAATGTAACCTACTGATAATGAGGTTTTTATTTTATAGGTTGAGTTTACTTTCAAACCCGAGTGTCGGTTTTGTAAACGGAGTCGTTTAAATAAGTTAAAACGGTTGTATGAAAAATTAACGTAAATCTGTCCGGATATTGTAGTTTGAAAATGAGTCGGTTAAAGTACTTTAAAAGTAATTTCATTTGATAAACTTGTAGGAGGACTTTCTATATATAGTAAGTTAGTTTATCGAGTCGTTTCATAAGAGGTTGACGAGTTTAAAAGGGGTAAATAAGCTAGTACATGTAGTATGTACCGGCGGACTTTGTAAAAAGTGTAAAATGGTTAAGTAAGTAGTAAAGTATAATGAAGTTATTTATATCGTTTTCTCTCGAGTTTATCGTGACTTTATGAGTTTGAGTTTGATGTTTTTATATATGATTTATTTCTCGAGTCATTATTAACGAACGCTCCTTATTTGATAGGTAGCGGTTCTCGTGTTTGTAAGGCATCCATTATCATCGACGATCATCTCGCTAGATCTCTTATACTAAGGTGAGTCTATAGCCTTGCTTTCTACTCGTTTTAATGATTTTAATACCCGTGAGGGGGATACATGCTATTTGAAAATAAATGAACACAAGTCATGAGTAATTGTTGGACCCGAATGTTGCCTAAAGTTGATTTCAATGTATTGAGTAACTTGTTGCTAAAGACCCCAAATTCATGAGCCGTTAACTATCTTCTGACTTGACGTTGTGAGTCGAGAATATCCGCTTATTCTAATGATAGTACTATTGGGTTGACCACCCTATCTGAGACCAGGGCATTACGTTGAGTAACCCGCTGGGAAGGATAATTTTACATGAATAAGATTGTGGTATTCTAGCAACTGATACCCTAGAGGGGCAATGGTTTTATTCTAGTCATGCTGGCATTTGGCGTGGATGACTATTTGGTTAAGGGGTCGGTGTCATGAGCTTAAATACAACGTTTAATGTATTAATACTGCCTTGAATACAGATTGTGTGTACGACAATTCTATAAATGATTATGATTGATTTTCTTCTTGTGTTCAAATGTGATTTGATAAACCTATAGTCTCACTCAATATTATTGTTGACTCGTTTTATGCATGTATTTCAGGTAATAGGAAGTGATGGAGCATGGAGCTTTGCTGTGGAGGTTGTGGCTTGGCTTTTGGAAGAAATGTTGGTGTAAACTGTTTTCTACCTTTTAATGTTGAACAATTTACTTTATGTTGATGTACTGTACTAAACTTGTTGGTTGTTGGTCGAGATCCATGGAGACTAAACGCTTTACTCTGGTGTCGTGTCAGTACAATTTGGGTTGAAATCCATGTTTTAGACCATTTATGAAAATCATGTTCATATTTATGTGTAAACGTCTCACTTTTGAGTCGTTCAATATACCTTGTGTGATGATGCTTGTGTCTAACACCCAATTGTGTATTTCCGCTGCGCAATGTAAATTGGGGGTGTTAGAATCAATACTTCATGTTATGTGTTAAATAGAGTCTTAGTGACCAAGCTTCAAAACAAAACACCTTATGAACTTTTGACTGGTGTTAAGCCAACTATAAGTCATTTAAGACCTTTTGGGTGTCATGTGTCTATACTAAATACTCCTAATCATTTGGGAAAGTTTGATGGAAAATCTGATCCAGGATATCTTGTAGGATATTCATTGCAAAGTAAAGCATATAGGGTTTATAATTTGGCATAAAAAAAGGTTGAAGAAAATGCCCATGTTAATTTCTTAGAAAATAAACCCAATGTCCCAGGAATAGGTTATGCTTGGATGTTTGATTTAGATTATCTAACTAATTCCATGGATTACTATTATGTGCAAAAGGATTGTCAACTAATGCATGTACTCAAGAAGAAGCATCTTCATCAGATGATGATGTTCATATCTATGTACCCAGTATGCCTACTGTTATTCCCATGTCTGCTACTCCCAAGAAGCAAACTACGCCATCAACAGATGATCAAGACTCCCAAGAGCTTTAGAGGCTTCAAGATCAAGAAAAGATGCTACATCTGCTAATAAGCATTCAGGAGAAGAATCTTTTGAGTCACAGCACTGAGCAGTACATACTACACCTAGCGGTACTTCATCTACAAGTACTACTAAGTCAAAATCTGCAAAGTCTGCTGATTCATTAGAAGATATTTTACAAGCTATAGACGATGAAGACGTGTATGCCAGTCCAGCTGAAGGAATCTTTTCCAAAGCTTCCTATGATGAGCAGGGTGGAGTAACTGATTTCAAAAATTTGGAAACTAAAATTCCAGTCAGTTCTATTCCCACTCATTGAGTCAGCAACAACCATCCTACTACACAGATCACTAGAAATCCCAATTCTGTTGTGCAAACTAGAAAACAACTTCAAACCAATACTGAAACTGATGCACTTGTGAGTTATATCAAACAATAGTAGAGAACTAATCATAAGGATACTTAGCATTGTTTGTTTGCCTTTTTCTTATCACAAGTAGAGCGCAAAAATATTTCTCAGACGCTTGATGAAGAAAGTTGGGTAGATGCCATGCAAGAAGAATGAACACAATTTGAGCTACAAAAGGTTTGGATTCTTGTGGATCTTCCCTCAGGTAAGAGAGTAATTGGTACTAGATGGGTTTTCAGGAACAATAAGGATGAGAGAGGAGTTGTTGTGTGAATAAGGCAAGGTTTGTTGCTCAAGGATATAGACAGGAAGAAGGGATAGACTATGATGAGGTTTTTGCACCATTGGCAAAGATAAAAGCCATTAGGTTATTTTTGGCCTTTGCATCATATATGGGTTTTATAGTCTATCAAATCGATGTGAAAAGTGCCTTTCTTTATGGTACTAGTTCAGAGGAGGTATATGTCTCACAACCTCTAGGTTTTGTAGATCCTAAATTCCCCAACAGAGTCTACAAGGTTATCGAAGCACTTTATGGTCTGCATCAAGCTCCAAGGGCTTGGTATGCAAATTTATCCAATTTTCTGTTAGAGCGTGGATATAGGAGAGGGAACATTGACAAAACTCTGTTCATCAAGAAGAATGCTAAGGATATTATTCTAGTTCAAGTCTATGTTGATGACATCATTTTTGGTTCTACCAAGAAGTCATGGTGTGAAGAGTTTGAGGCTTTGATGAAAGGAAGATTTCAGATGAGTTCTATGGGAGAACTAACTTTCTTTTTGGGACTGCAAGTCAAACAAAGGAAAGATGGTATCAGCCAAGATAAGTATGTTGCTGAAATCTTGAAGAAATTTTCATGTATGGATACAAGGAGTACAAGCACACCTTTTGAAGCTAAGAAGTCTTTATCAAAAGATAAACATGGTGAAAATGTTGATATTCATCTATGCAGATCAATGATTGGTTCATTGATGTATCTTACTGCTTCAAGGCCAGATATTATGTTTGTGTGTGTGCCTGCTCAAGGTTCCAAGTCAATCCAAAGGTGTCGCATCTACATGTTGTGAAGAAGATTTTTAAGTATCTTAAAAGTCAACCCAATTTAGGATTATGGTATCCTAGAGATTCCATCTTTTAATTGGAAGCTTACTCAGATAGTAATTATGCTGGAGCTAATCATGATAGGAAATCCATAACAGGAGCTTGTCAATTCCTAGGCAGAAGGGTCATATCATGGCAGTGTAAGAAGCAAACCATTGTTGCTACTTCTACAACTGAAGCTGAATATGTAGCTGTTGCTCATTGCTGTGGACAAGTACTTTGGATTAAAAATCAATTTTTAGATTATGGGTTTAACTTCATGAACACCAAGATTTACATTGATAATGAATGTACTATATGCATTGTCAAGAATCCAGTATTTCACTCCAAGACCAAGCATATTGAAATAAGACATCATTTCATAAGAGATGCCTATGACAAGAAGCTTATTCAAGTCTTGAAGATTCATAAAGACAACAATGTAGCTGATTTGTTGACCAAGGCATTTGATGCAAAGAGATTTTAATTCTTGGTGACACATATTGGTATGCACAACCAATAGACTGTTGCATATGTTGTGGGGAGGTAACAGTTGTACAATTTTTATGCTAATTTTTATTTTATAGTCTATGTTTTGTGTTTTTGATGTGATTGCAGGTTGATAGAAAAAAGATAAAAGAGGTTATAATGATAGTGGAATGCATGAACTGGTCAAAATTGTGAGGTACCGTTATAACTCCAAGTACCGCTAGCACAAGTTCAAGTACCAAGTATGTTCCATGTACCGCTACATGTCCGCTGTACCGTTAAGGGTCTCTTTTGTAAATTTGGCGGTTTCTTCGCGCTTGGGTTTGTTATTTACTTAAATACTTACTCCAATTACACAATTGATTCACCTAATCTTTTATTTCTATCTCTTGATTCTATAACCTTCTCTATAATTTTACGTTCATCAAAAATACTAATGGCTGCTTTACAAGTGATCTCTAAGCATAATTTGGTTTCGAATCTTGCTCTGAATGATAACTCTCTTGGATTCCATGAGATTCTTGGTTTCTTATCTTGAAGTCATGTTCGTTTCGCACTTACTGTAAGTCCCATTGTCTCTGTTTCCATTGTTGAACAATTTTGGAACACTATTGTGTTAGGTACCCAGTTTGATCAACCTTGCATTAAGGCTAGGGTAAATCATAGAAATATATATGTAACTGAGGTACTGCTAAGGGCAAGTTTGAGATTAAATGATGAAAATGGACTTAGTATGCTTAATAATACAGAGATACATGATGGCCTTGCAGCCATGGGCTATGAGGGTGGTAGGGAAAGTCTTACTTTCTTTAAAGCTTTATTTTCACCTCAATGGAAATTGCTTTTTCATGCGATTATTCACTGTTTAAGCTCTAAAAGTACATATTTTGATCAAATTCCTACTACATTGGCATCAGCTGGTATTTGTCTAGCAAATAGCAGGGTATTTAATTTTTCAAGATTAATTTTTGAAGGCATGACTAGGAATTTGGAAGGAACTAAGAAGTTTTTTATGTATCCTAGATTCATTCAGACTTTAGTTTGTGACCAAACCCCTAACCTGCCAGAGTTAACTGATACATGGGATGTTCTTACATTCATAAAGAGAACTTTCTCTTTCTTGACCAAGCAAGGCAATGCCTTTACAGGAATAGTTACACCATTGTTTGCTCATATGTTAGCCCAACCGGCCAACCAAGAAGGTGAGGAACCTAGCAATGCTAGTGCTTCTCAGAAAACTCCTTCTCACCAGAGTTCCCATTCCTTAGAATATTCACAATATTCTTCTCACAATATTGGTGCTCCACCAAATACTGATGAGATGATCCATACAACTGCTGCTTCTATTTCTGCTAGTAGTTCACCACCAGCACAAGCACCAGAGGTGGTGGATGTTGCAAATTTAACTGCTTTGTGTACTAGTTTTTCCCAACAGGTACAAGTGTTGCAAAAAGAAAAACTTGTTCAAGACAAGAAAATCACTGAATTGGAAGCTAGCCTAATCAAGTTGAGGAACAAAGTATCACCTTGGATGAGGCAACATAGATCTATTCAGCAGACTGCACTTAAAAAGAAAAGATTTAGAAGCCTCAAGAAAAGGCAACTAAATGCAACCAAACATGGGAGGAATTATGAAGAACAACCACCTTCTTCTGATAATCACACAAGGATCTCTGGAAATGACATCAATTTTGAGATGGATGAAGATGTCATTGGGACTTATGAAGATGGAACTGGTTTAGAGACTGGTGTGGATGAACCTACAAAGATAGAGTTTCAACAGGAAGAACCACATCCTACTCATGAGGAGCCACAAGTTGAAGAAATGATGGTACTCAGCCAGCACCAACACCTCAATCACCACTTCAAGTGAATTGGAGTACTTTCTATGAGAAGTTGGAGGAAATAAATGTTCAATTTCCTGTATCTTTAACTCCACCACCACAAAGACAAATATGGTTTCACAGGAAACAGTCTTTGCAAGTATTGTCCAGATCAAGAATGAGCAATAGATCGGACAAGACTAAAGAGGTGCAAGTTGAAAAGATAGCTTCAGTGAAAGAAAGGGTATCTAGAGATAAACAAGTGATTGAAGAAACAAATGTGTCTAATACTGGTGAAGTCAACATTGTTGAAGATCTAAGTACTGCTAAGCCAACTATGCTGACTGCAAGTACTGCTGACATTGTTGAAGACCCAAGTACTACTAAGCCAAATAGGCAGATTGCAAGTACCGCTGGTGATCATCATTCACTAGAAAGTCAAACTCCTTTTAGAGAGGATGAGACTTTAGCCCAAATACTGCTTGACTTAAGAGAGAAGAATTCAGCTGATAATGCAAAACAAGCAGAGGTATAGAAGAAGACACAACAAGAAGTTCTTGCCAAAAAGGATCAAACTAAAGGTAAGAAAGATCAAGCTTCACTTCCTACTAAAGGTATAGTTATTCAACAGCAAGATGATGAGGAAAGATCTTCCAAGCTGAAGAAGAAGCTGCCTAAAATTAATCCAAAGGATAAGGGGAAGAAGCAAATACTATCAGAATCTGAAAATGAAAGTGATTCAGATGAAGATATTAGTCATGTATAGATTTAATAAATTAGACCATGATGAGGAATATGCTCTTAGGATTCAAGCTCATATTCGTGAAGAAGAATTGCAAGAAGAACTTGAAGCTAAGCAGCATTTGCTAGAAGCTAAGAGAATACAGTAAGAATGGAACATACAAGAGTATGATAGGATTCAAGCTGAATTACATGTAAGTGAGATTCTTGTAGACTCATTGATAGCTGAAGAGAGAGAGATGCTTATGATGAATAAGAGAAATCAAAACTGATTGATGATTTGGTAAGGGGGCAACAAAGATTCTTTGTTGAAAAGAGAAGAAGGGAAAATATTAAGCCTCCAACTACCATGCAGATTAGGAATCAAATGATGAACTTTCTCAAGAAAGTTAAGGGGTTCACTCATATTCAACTGGTCAAGAAGAATTTTGAAGAAATCAAGAATTTGTATGAACAACATAAGAGAACTAAATTGAATTTTGTTGAGATTGGATCTGAAGCAGATAGGATAGTTGTTGAAAAACATAGAAGACATCTGCAACAACAAAGGAAATTTGGAAGTACTCCTAGAATTGAGCCAAGTACTGTTGAACCTACAACTACATCTCCAACTATCAAGACCACTTATATGAGGAAGAATAGAAAGGAGAAGGTAAGTTCAAAGGAGGAAGAGACTGCTCAAAGAATGAATGAAGGAGATAAAGCTCAAGATGTTGCTCAGACTGAAAATGTACAAGCAGTACATACACAGTCAACAGTACATACTGAAGAAACGATACATAGAAACTTGGAAGAGGGTTCAACAGAATTTGACAGAAGATATTCAGGATCTTTTCAGGTTAGTTCAAGAATCCAGTGTAGGTAAAACTGAAGTATCACTATTATATAGGGATTGCTCTTCATGTATGAACCACACAACTGTAATCAAGAAATGTTGAAGGAATTAGAGAATCAGGTTCCTAGTTACTAGAGATATTATAGGTCATGTGGATTGCATATTTTGGATATAGATGATGTTACTTAATATATGCTACAAGAGAAGAGTTATCCATTCAAAAGAAGATTGTTGGAAAGAATGTTGGAACAACAATTGGAAGTTACAAAAGAATCTATTGATGCTTTGAAGTTGATCAGAATGGCTAAACAACAAATCAAGGATTTGAAAGATGGAGAAGAAGCTGAGAAAGAGACTTAAGAGTTTGACTTTCAGTCACACTTCACAAATGGTTCTCAGTTCACCATGTCTAACACACATAAGAACTGTCTAGTCCATAAGTAAACGGTTTATGGTAAAGACTTCTCAAATCCGTTGAAAGTTGGTAGTTTGCTAAAAACTATATGGTTTTGACTCACCTTGTTTCGAGACAAAGAGTTGGCTAGTCCTAGACAAACTGTACTAGGTAAAGACTTCATCAAATCCGTTGATGAATGACAATTTACCAAAAATTTAGGGTTATCAGTACACCTTATTCTTTATGAATAAAGTATTGGCTATTCCAGAGTGTACGGCTAACTAGTAAAGAATATATCAAATCCGTTGATAGCTGATGATTTGCTAAAAATCTTGAAGCCAATACAGATTGGTTTTTGTTGTTAACTGTTTTATTTCAGGTATGAAGATTGCAAGCAAAGAAGTACTCAAGAAGAAAATACTTAGAAGATTCTGTCTCATCAAATCAAGACTGAAGTTCATGATTTAGAGTTCATAGATTTAACTCAAGAAGACAATTATTGTTGCTGCAGAGACAAATGAATGTTTACAAGACACAAGAAGATCATAGTTTGAAGACAAAGATGATGTTCATGATGTTTGAAGATTATCTTATCAGAAGAAGATCTACATTAAAGTGTTTGGCTACATTCTGTTGGATACAAATACAAATTACCAAGTTTGATCCAAGGATGAAGGAAATACTGAAGACATGTATTCTAAATACATCAAGTACAAGAGAAACAAGAAGAAAACAAGTTATCATTCTTGTTTAGAGGAATTAATTGTTAAGTGTCAAGTATCGTTAGTGTTATTGAAGTACTGTTAGTATCTTTCAAGTACCGTTAGTGTTAACGCGTTACATAGTAAGTACTGCTACTTATAAAGTAAGTACTGTTATATTGATTAGGACGAATATATCTTTGTATAAGATATGTCATAGTTATAGTTAGAGTATATCTTATGTGATATACTTAAATAGTTAGAATATTGATAATATATCGTCTGTGATATAGTTATCATTATAGAATATTCTAAGGTTTCTAGGGTTCCTTACTCTATAAAAGGAACATAGGTACAATGTCATTCCTGTACCTCATTCAAGTCGATTAATAAGAGAATCGAATAGTTAAATGTAATTATGTTCTTCTGTGCTTTATAAGTTAGATTCCGCATAACTTATTTAGCTTGAGTAAGAGTTCTCAAAGTGTTTTAGTTTGATTACAAACTACTATACTCGTTCTGAACAGAATATAGATCCAATCAAAGGGATCAACACATTGTTAATGTTGATTCAAGCAATGATGAAATTGATGATTTTCTGGACGAACATATCATGCAAGTAAATACTAGTGACACACCATGGTTCGCAGATTTTACAAACTATTTGGCTGTAGGTGTTTTACGTATGGGAATGATATACCAACAAAAGAAGAAATTCTTTTCTGAAATTAAAATAATTTTGGGATGAACCTCATATATTCAAAATATGTCCCGATGGAAAGACCCGATGTTGTAAATTCGGATCCGAAATAGGAAAAATTCTCGACGAATGTCACTACAATCCGACCAGAGGACATTAAGCTACGAACACAACTGATGAAAAAGTGTTCGACGCAGGTTTTTACTGGCCTACAATCGTTCGTAAAGCTCATCCCTTAGTCCACCTTTGCGAAGCATGTCAAAAGACTAGAAACATTACCAAAATAGATGAAATGCCTCTCAATAACATCCAAGTCTGCAAAATATTTGACGTATGGGGTATCGACTTCATGGGACCATTTCCTAAATCGTATAAATGTGAATACATTTTAGTCGTCGTCGACTATGTATCGAAAAGGACCGAAGCTCAAGCCTCGCAAACAAATGATGAAAGAGTTGTTATATCATTATTAAAGAAATTATTTTGTAACTTTGGAATCCCAAAAGCACTAATAAGCGACAGAGGAACTCATTTTTGTAACAAGCTCATGGATAAAATCATGAAAATATATGGAGTTAACAACCGATTTTCCACATCTTATCACCCTCAAACGAGTGACCAATTTGAAAATACTAATAGAGCTCTTAAATGAATACTTGAAAAGACCGTAAAAAATGACCCTTCTTGTTTGTCTAGGAAATTAGAAGATGCTCTATGGGCCTTTCGTACCACATTTTAAACACCAACTATAACCACTCCATACAAGCTTTTGTATGGAAAGACATGCAATTTACAGACTGAAATTGAACACCGTGTATATTGGGCACTCAAGAAATGCAACCCAGATCTTATTGTAGCTAGAGAAAAACGAATATTCCAATTTCATGAGTTAGATATATTTCGACATCAAGCTTATAAAAGTTCTCATTTATACAAAGCACGAACCAAAGTTTGGCATGATCACAAGCTAAGAATTAGAAAAGAATTTAAGCATGGAAATAAAGTACTCCTCTTTATCTCGAAATACAAATTCAAACAACCTAAACTCACTTCGATATGGACCGGACCTTATTCAGTGAAATACCAATATCCATTCGGACATATTGAGCTGCTGGTAGAGACAACACCACTTTTATTGTTAATGGACATAGACTTAAGCTCTACCAAAAGGAGGAGAACTGTAATGATTTTTCATAGAGAAGATATCCCATTCTTCATGGAGTAAACCCGAGTAGCCAAGTCTGGCTGAAGACTCTAAACTTAGCGCTTTTCGGAAGGCAATCCGTTAATTTCCCAACTTTTTACCTTAAGTGTGGAGGAAGAACCTGTAAATAAATAAAACTGTCCTTGTATATCTTTTTTGCATGTGTTTTTTTTATTATGTCATGCAGGAAAAACAACAATTTGGAGCTATAAGCCGAATTCATCTCATGAAGTCCAGCAATTTTTTACTAAGCCATGGGAAGTTCTTGTTTCGCTTTACGTTTTCCTTTTTTTATTTGTATCATTTCGTACATCGAGGAAGATGTTAACCTTAAGTGTGGAGGAGGAGACAAATAGGAAAAATAAAAATAAAAAATAAAATAAAATCAATTTTCTCCACATTTTCGAAAACCTTTTCAAAAATAAAAATAAAGATGTTTGTAAATAAATAAAGTTTTTAGCAAAGCAAAAATCTCATGGATTGAAACTATAACTAAGCACAAGTCTATCCACCAAATATGTGAGAAAAAGCAAGCCTTTATATTTCTCTATTTATGTGAAAGCCTATAATTTAGTATGCTTCAGAACTTGTGCTTGATCATCGTTTACTAAACCGTAATGAGGTTAATTTTTAGATTTTTTTGAAAGAAGGTAAAATAAATCCCCATTGTATCATTTTAGTCGAGCTACACTCGTTGGCTAAAATATGAGGCACTTGAACTTGTGTGCTATATTATCCGTTGTGCGTATAACTTTGTGTTTATGCCTTGCCATTGTCAAGTCATAAGTCTATGACGTTCTTTAAAAAAAGTATTCTAGTTTGTTCTACGACTTTGACAAGGCATATTGTTACTAAAACCCTCATCATTATCACGATTTACCTCTTTGAAAACTTATTTGGTGCTCATGCCGCACCGGGATGTTTACGTGTCTTATGCAAGCATATGGTAGCTATCTATTTTATGTCAGAGCTATTTTAAGTGTTATCTTACATTTTCCCCTTGTGAGTGAGATTTGTATGAACTTAATATCTAAACACTATTCAATTTAAGGTGCTGAAATTATTGTGTCATTTGCTTTTGCTACTTAAAAACCTAATCATTTTCCTATCATGCTTCATATACTTATGCTTTTAAAATCTAGCCTTGTTTTCTCGCTTTAATTGCTTGAGGACAAGCAATAGCTAAGTGTAAAGGAATTTGATAACACCCAAAATATACATATTTAATCCGTTGCTATTATCTCACTTTGTATGATAAATAAGAACTTCTGATACTTAAAATGTTGCGCTTTATACGCAAGTAAAAGATTGAAGGCTCAAAGTGAAAGAAAGAAAAAAGGAGTCCTTAGTTGCAATAATAGAAGAATAAAGAGAAGAACATTCTGGACGCACGAATGTTCGGTGCATAATCTCAGATGTGCGGCGCCTAAACATCATCTCCAATGTGCGGCGCACTTTTACCCCTACTCTGCACTAGAAATAGAGGGCTCATCTTCTCATTTTATATATCTCACTCACTCTCAATTAGTACTATATAATCCGAGTATTCTTAGTCTTCTAAGTAAATTTTTAGTATATTCCACTTTTGGGAGATACTTGTAACGAGAGTATCTTACTCTTCGATCCGTGGAAAGGCGATACAATCGTGACACTTGTGTACTCGTCAATTCAGTCAATCTATGTATGATGTGCTTTTACTCTTTTCCATTTGTTACTTTGATTACTATGATAGGCTAAGTTATTTGTGAGCATATGGGTATGTGATTCTAACTAGTGATGATGCTATGATATGATCCTTAATAAATTGATTTCAAGCTAATATTGAAGAACCACGTTGCCACTTAATTCTATCATGTTATTTTATCAAAATTGTTTTGTTACAATAGGTTGACGCTGATAGGGTCAAGTTGTTATAATAAGTTTTTAAAGAACTTGTCTATGGTTTTTGAATATTTGGTTGGAGAGATCCACTTAAACATTTTGATAAAATATTGAAATTATTAGAAACTTGTTTTAAGCTTAGTCGCTTAATAAGACGTAAGTCTTGAATTAAACCAACTGAATTGTGAAAACGCCATTTTGACGAAAAAGGATTATCACGTTTTACCTACCTAATCATATCTCGATCATTATTATCATCATCACGAAATTATATGAACTATTCCATATAAGTCATATTTTGTCCTTATATTATTTAAATCAATCATTTCTATCTTCGATTATTATCTTGCTTACCAAAACGAAACTAAGTCCTTGCGAATGATCCTGGCTTATCACTACAAAACTATACTACGAACGAAAGGGTATACTTTCCCTGTTTGTATTCTAGTCCCTTGTTTTATATAAACCTTGTTATAAATTTACGACATGCAAAACGAACATCAACCACCAACTTCCTTAACCAATTCAGTAGAGACTTTCTGAATTTCAGCCCTGGTTACCTCGAATGCCTTCTTTTGTTTAGCTTGCTCCATCTTATCTATAGACTCCTTAATCTGTTCTACAGTGAGTTTGTACATCTTTCCATTGATTTCAAATGGAACTAAGACTGGAGCATTGGGATCAGTTCTTACTTCCTTTGAGGCCTTTACTAGCTTCAAAAGGTGAATCCTCAGTTTCAGTAGCAATCTTCTTACCCTTGTCCTTTCTAGAGACTGAGGATTCAGAAATAAGATTTGGTAGGGTGGAAGGAATAATTGTGCTAAGTGGTTGATGTCGATTTTACACTTTGTTTAGGAAAATAAAGGTAATTAGGGTAAGTACACAAGTGATTTAGGAAAACCACAAGTTATGACCCAAAGTGGGGATCGTTCTCAAGGAGGCTTGGTGTTTGTGTTAAGAGATGATTAATGATGTGATTATGTTTATGAGAAGAGAAAATAGAAAATAGATAAGAAGAGAATGACGGTTACGATGACGAATTAAACTAAGACGATTAGTCGTACACGTAAAACCTTAAAAAGTAGCAAAATTAAAAAATTTACCCTAAAAATTGCTAGAAAATTGAAATAAATCCTAAATAATGTAATTAGAGTTTAAAAAAAATCAAAAATCACTCAAACCTTTTATTTAAATAAATAATAATTTTTTAATGCTAATTAAAGCCCAAAAAATCAATTTAATTAACAAAAAAGCCCAAAATGAGATTTTTTCAATTGTAAACCTCTAAAATGTCCTAACTTAACTTAAAACTATTTTTGAAAAATTTAAAATTAATAAAAACTATTTAAAAACAATTAATAACTATTTAAACTTAAAATAATTATAAAAATTAACCTAATGACAATAAAAATATTCTAAAAATTGTAAAATTCCTAACTTAATGTATTTAACCTAAGAAAAATATATAAACTTGAAAAATCTAAATTTTAATTTTTAATAATAAAATAATAATAAAATAATATTAAAAATCCAAAATTTATAATAAATTCTGAAAACTTGCAAACTATTTTAATTTAACCTAATAAACTCAGAAATGAAGTTAAAATTACCTAAATACCCCTAATGGACCTAGAATGGGCCAAAAGTCCAAACAGTTAGCTTAATGGGCTTATTAAGGCCCAATAAGGAAAATGTTGTCCAAATAAGCCCAAAAGCTCCTATCTGACTCAAAATTTGATTTGAAAGACAAAACTCTGAAGGCCCAAAAGCTGAAAATGAGTATAAGCTAGCTTATTTCAAAGCAGTTTATTCTTAATGGGCTTTTTGGCTCATTCAGCTATAAGCTGATGCCATAAGCTCAAATCAGACACACAAGCTTCTTTTGAGTTACTTAAGAGTTCTGTAAAAAGAAATTTGAAATAAGCACAAGGAATAAGCCTGAAAAAGCAATAAGCTATCTTCACAAAACGACAAAATAGTCGTTTTCGAGTTCTAGGCCACCCAAGAGCTGATTCAAGTTTCAAAAGCTTTTAAATGACTTAACTAAGCTTAATCAACAAAACAAATTCAAATAAGCCCACTCAATAAGCTAGTATAAGCAGATAAGCACTTAATTAAAAGTCAACTTTATGAGTTTTCTAGCAAAAAGTCAAAGTCAATGTCTGATAAGCTCCAGTTCAATCAAATGGGTCAAATGATGAAGATCTATCACAAAATTTAAGTTGTTGCACGTTTAAATAAGCCAATATGGCTTATTAATAAGCTGGGTTAAAAATTACACTAGCAGGGGCTAGTTTTGGTGTCTGAGCAGTGGGAAAAGTTTCCACTGCTTGACTTAATTGACTTTTTGTCTTATATGACTTTTTGTGGATTCAAGTTTCACAAAGGCACCCAAATGATCATTTAATCATAAGGAGTCAATAACAACAAAGAAATTTGTTAGAAGTATTTAAAGTGATGGTCATATAATATACCGTTGCGAAGCTCGTGGAAAATGCTACTTAACGGTGTTGAGAGTTCTAGCATAATGTTATGTATGTAACGGGAATTAGCCCCGAACCCACAAATGAGGAAGGCCTTCCATACATTAGACGTATAGTATAAAAGGCCCAAGGCACCTCATTTGTAGGGTGTGTTTTCCATTCCATTGTTTGTAGAGAGAGAAACGTATGTGTTTCTCTCACTAGGAATTCACAACCTTTGTTTTTCTCTTTTCCTTCATCTAATCTAATCTTTCTTTTTTTGGTTTAATCTTCATCTTCATTTCTATATCCTATATAGTCATGTGAATCATTCCAACAAGTGGTATCATTCGCCAAGGGATTCGTATTTAAGCATTTCGTGAGTTTTTGATTGTTTTTTGCCAAAGCATAAAAAAAATTTCGTGTTTGTTAGTGTTCTTAAGTCGTATACCTTCTTTAATTGTGTCGTAGTGATTTGGGTATCTTGGTTTTGGTTAAAACACAAATCTTTTGGATCAAAAGTTACAAACTTTCTTGTTTTTCAACTTTCCGAAATTCTAGCAAGTCATACCATCGGAATGTACAATTGAGTGAGGCTTGATCGCAATAACCACAAGGTTCTACTTTGCGATCTAAGGATTCCGATACCTTATTCCGACGAGATATTCCGATCGTTCATTGCGATCGCGGATTCTGACGGTTTTAAGGGATATTGAGTCGTTACTCTGTCCAATTTGTTTTAGCCATATTGCGATCTAAACATTCCGA
Organism: Glebionis coronaria; assembly: GCA_025667525.1. Taxonomy (NCBI): domain Eukaryota; kingdom Viridiplantae; phylum Streptophyta; class Magnoliopsida; order Asterales; family Asteraceae; genus Glebionis; species Glebionis coronaria. The sequence continues at coordinate 101,885 of JANFOE010000298.1, forward strand.
CAGGTAATCATTCCGACAGCTCAACATTCCGACATACCCTACATTAAATAGAAGGACATTCCGAGCAACATTCCGACAGATCAACATTCCGACAGATCAACATTCCGACAGATCCAACATTCTGATAGAAGGACATTCCGATCAACATTCCGATAGATCATTCCGATCATCATTCTGATAGAATATTCCGATGGGCATTCCGATGGAAATTTTGTTTGAGTAATTTTTAGACTTAGCCACCATCTAGACTAGTCCCGGCACATAGTTTACACGAAGATTAAAAAAAAATAGTTAAAATTTTTAGGTCAAGTAAAATCAAATTTTTTTTCCTATTAGTTTTTGGCTATTTCTAACTCAATTTCAAAATTTGGCGATACAAAATTTTTCAGCTTACCGTTTTGTCGGACTGAGGAATTTATTGTCGGACTGGAAAAATCAGAAGTTTCGGAATTTCAACAACATCACACGCTTTCTACGAATTGAGATCCTGTTTTTCACATGACTTCTACGATGACGTCTCAACAAGATATTTATGCTGCGAGTACTGAGAATCGTCCACCCATGCTTACCAAAGAGAACTACACTACATGGGCTAGTCGTCTCCTTCGTTATTCAAAATGTAAACCTTTGGGAAAGTTGATTGTCAACTCGATTCAAAAGGGTCCATATGTTAGAAGAACAATTATTGTTCCTGGGGACCCTACAAATGCTAACCCAGTAGCTGACTCAAGTCATGAGCAAAACAGATGAAGAATTAACTAAAGCTGAATCCAAACAACTCGACACTGATGATCAAGCAATTCAAGTCATTCTTATGGGACTTCCTGAAGAAGTTTATGCTGTTGTCGATAGTTGTGAAACCGCACACGAGATGTGGCTTAGGATTCAGAAAATGATGAAGGGTAGTGAAATCGGTTTACAAGAAAAGGAAACTAAGTTGCTTCGTGAATGGGAGAAATTTACGTCTACTGAAGGGGAACAAATTGAACCTTATTATCATCGGTTTTCAACCCTCATGAACCATCTTAGAAGAAACAAACATGAACCTGCACAAATTGATACGAACATTAAATTCCTTGATAATCTTCCTTCTGAATGGTCACGATATGTTACTCTTGTCAATCAAACCAAGGATCTTCATGTCCTGGACTACACTCAAGTATATGACTATTTGAAGATGAATCAAGATGAATCCAACGAAGTTAGGGCAGAAAGACGTGCCATGACGCAAGACCCATTGGCTTTTATTACGAACTCTCCATCATATATGTCATATCCCATGGTACCCTACCATCAACCCTCATCAAGTAACTTCATGCCACAACAACAACAACAACAACAACTCACTGCTTATGGATATCAACCTCCTGATGCTATGAATTACTTACAACAACCCATTGCCTGTTTAGATGAAATCACTGATCCTACTCATGTTATTAATACTGGTCTTGCCCTTCTTGCAAAGGCATTCAAATTCACCATTAACCCCACCAACAACAATCAGAGAATCTCCTCGAACACTATAAATAGGCAGATTGCTCAACCTTTCATGAATGCGAATCAAGATCGCCAATTGGTAGTTGCTGGAAACACGGGGACTCAGTTTCAACAATATGGTCAGAATGTTGGGTAGACCGTTGGCAATGCAGGAAATCAGTATGGTCAAAACTGTGGTCAAAATCCGGGTGTTCCGAATACGGGTAATTAGAATGGGTTAATAGTTGTGCCAGCGGTTGGTAACCAGAAGGGAAACATTATGGCTGCAAGGGCTGAGAATACTGGTACGGGAAATGGAAACAACAATCATCAGGTTCAGTGCTACAACTGCAGGGGATTTGGTCATTATGCTAGAGATTGCACAGCCAAAAAGAAGAGGGATGCTGCTTATCTTCAGACTCAGCTTCTCATAGCACAAAAAGAAGAGGCAGGGAGTCCACTTCAAGCTGAAGAATTTGATCTTAAGGCTTCTGCTGCAGAATATGACGAGGAAGAAGAGGTAAATGCCAACTACATCTTGATGGCAAACTTACAGCAAGCATCAACCTCAGGAATGCATGATGACAGAGCTCCCGTCTATGATTCAGACGGTCCCTCTGAGGTACACCAAAGTTTTGACGATAATGATATATATAATATGTCTAATCAGGAGGAAGAGTATACTGAGATGCTTGAGCCCTACATTGAGACACACGAGGATCAAAGGAATAATAGTAATATTATATTGAATGAGCCTAGTGTGGACCTTAGTGTGGATCAAGTTGCTCAGCCTACAACCCTTCCTGATGACACACATGCGTATTATAAATCTCTATTTGATAAGCTTGCTAAGGATGTAGATCATGTTACGGTGGTTAATAATAACTTTAGAGAAACTAATGCCAAATTGACCACTGAGCTTGCGGGATATAAGGAACGGGAGAAAAGTTTTGAGATTCATTATGCTAAAATCAAGGAACTTGAACAAGCTCATGCTACATCAGTTTATCAAGAAAAATGCACAACTAAGAAATTAAATGCCTTACACTTAAGTAGTGCTAAAAAGATAAGCGAATTGAATGATGAAATCACTTCTCTTAATAAAAAGCTTTCAACTGAAAAATCTATTATTTTGGATTTAAAAGAAGAACAAAAAAAGCTGAAACATGATTTCAAAATTCGAGAAGATTGGCTTCTTGAAGATTTTTGCAAAGCTCAGGATAGGATTAGAGAATTAGACAACCTTTTAGTAAAACGTGGCCAAACTATGTAGACGATAAATATGCTCGGACCAAAAGTGAATGAGATAAATTACACTCGATACAAATTGGCTTTAGGTTGTCCTTTTCCTCCTAATCCTGGATACCTTAAGCAAGTTCAGGCCTGTAATGAAACTTTATATAATGGTAGTGTACTATTGTCTGATGAGCATGATCCTCCTAGTGTGCATGATTCCGAGGAAACTACTGAACTTGCTGTAGAGACTCGTTTAAGAATGAAAAAGCTTGATAAAGAAGTGATACCCGTTTATTATTCAAAAGTTAATCCTCAAACTATTTTTGTTCGGTCTAAAACGAGTACTGAAATTATTTTGCTACCAAGTGAGGATTTGTCTGATGACCCTCCTAAACCGAGTATCACACGCCGATTTCTAAACGAGCTTAAAGATAACTTTGTCATCCTTAAACGTGTTGTTAATTCAAAAATAACTGGAGGTAATTTTACATCACCTGTTCAGATTGAGGTTCAGAAAATTGTTCAAAACGATATTAATCCGATTATTAATCAAGTTGATGCTCGGTTAGGAAATTTGAAAAATGCTTTTCTAAAAGAATTAGCCAACTTTGTTGGAGACTTTAAATCTTTTACGAAGGAAGCTGACGAATCTCTTGATAAAATCAAAGTTTTGGAAAACGATCTTGAACGCCTCTCTAAAGCTCGTGATTGTATTGATAGTAGCCCTGTTGAGTTAGGTACCTCTATGTCGCATAATGAAAACCTCCAAACTGAGCTTGATCTTATGAAATAGAAAATGGAATTTTATATCATTAAAAAGGATAAATAATTCACCGATCTTTGGAATAAATTTGTCAAAAAATGTGATGATTGCAAATATGACAAGATTTCGTATGAAAAAGCTTACAATGAAATGCAACAAACAATCGCACGGTTGCAGGCTCAGCTAGGAGGGGTTTCGGAAACGAATTTGGCCTTGTCAGGGTTAGAGAGTGCTAGTGGTGGTAACGTTCAGAAGCTTAAGGCTAAGATTACAGATTTAGAATTTGTTGTTGTTTCATATAAGCGGGCTGTTGAACAAAGTAAGTCTGTCTATCAGAAACTTATTGATAAAATCTGTGAGAACTGTAAGTTAAAGGCCTTGTTAAAAGATAAGACTTCTGAACCTATCTCGATTGTGGATATGATGATCCAGAAACTAGCAACCTCGGGACCCACTCGTATTGCTGTGACACCTTTTCCCAAGGTTGCTGGAACGAAAACTGATGTGATTGCCCAAGGAATGTTTCGTGTTAGTTCTCCCTCTGTGCCTAGCAAACAACGTAAAGCAAGCGTTAGGACAAAACCGACCACTATAACTCAACCACAAGTTATTGATTTTAAAAGTGCTAATTCTAATAGACGCGTGTCTTCTTCTACAGGAATAAACAACTACACTAAGAGCAGAAGGCCACAGCCTACGAGCAATACAAGGAATGATAGGGTCCCTTTTGCCTCTAGAAGTAGTCGCCCCAAGATCAATAATGTGGAAGTAGAAGAACACCCTAGGAATTTACCGCTTTTTAATCATAATAAGAAACCTAATTCATTTGAATGTAATGACTTTAAGCTTGCTATTCAGATGAAAAATCTGAAGTTATTTGTGCTAAATGTAATAAATTTTTCTTTACTTTTAGTCATGATGCTTGTGGTTTGACTATGAATGGGTTGAATTATGGTGGTTACACTCAAATTGACAAGCTATCAGTCAGTGAACAACAACGCACTCCTAAGGCTAAGGTGTATGTTCCAAAAAGTACGCATGTAGGGTCTACAGAAAGTCTTGCTAAGCCTAGTAGCCCTAGATTCACCTCTAAATGATTGCCTACTGGTAGAAATTTTGACTGTAGTGGCAAAATTATCGACACTAGTAGATCTCATACTAACAGTGAAATGTCAGTATGTGATATGGCTTAATTATCATCTAACCCTACAGGAACCTATTTCATCGGTTGCCAAAATATTTTCTTCTCTTATCATTGGCATGCTGTTGAAATTTGTCTCTGGTACGTGCACTCGGGTTGTTCCAAACATATGACTGGGAATCGAAGCCTTCTCAAAAACTTTGTATGGCGTTTCATGGGAACTGTTCCATTTGGAAATGATCATGTTGCGACAATTCTAGGCTATGGTGATCTTCATTGGGGAAAAATAATCATCACCAGAGTCTCTTTTGTTGATGGCTTGGGACATAATTTGTTCTCGGTTGGGCAATTTTGTGATTCAGACTTGGAGGTTGCTTTCAGAAGTTATACATGTTTTGTAAGAGATCTTGAAGGAATTGATTTGTTAAAAGGTAATCATACCACCAACCTTTACACCATTGATCTTTTTCAAATTTCTGCTGCTTCTCCAATTTGTCTCATGGCCTGGGCCACTTCAACAAAGTCATGGTTATGGCATCAAAGGTTATCTCATCTCAACTTCGATGCCATCACCCAACTTGTGAAAGATGATCTTGTTAACGGTCTTCCAAAGTTTAAATATGGACCATCTTTGTCCTTCCTGTGAGCAAGGTAAAAGTAAGAAGAAGCCTCACAAACCTAAACCTGTTCCCAACTCAACGAATAGGTTACATCTCCTACATATGGATTTATGTGGCCCAATGAGAATCAAAAGCATTAATGGAAAGCGGTATGTCCTAGTAATTGTGGATGATTATTCACGTTACACATGGGTTCATTTTCTTGCATCAAAATATGAAGCCCCTGATGTAATTATTAATTTCCTGAAGAAAACATCAGTACTACTGTAAGCCCCTGTCATTATTTTGAGAACGGATAACGGCACAGAACTCACCAATCAGAAATTGAAAGCTTATTTTGACGAAGTTGGGATTTCTCATCAAACTTCGGTTGTAAGAACTCCAGAGCAGAACGGAGTTGTGGAACGGAGGAATCGTACGTTAGTTGAAGCTGCTCGGACGATGCTTCTCTCCTCCAGTGCACTGTTATTCCTTTGGGCCGACGCTATAGCAACTGCATGTTATACTCAAAAGCGCTCCATTATTCATACCCGTTTCAACAAAACACCTTATGAGATCATTAATGGAAGAAAACAGGATATTTCATTTTTACATGTCTTCGGTGCATTATGTTATCCGAAGAATGATCGTGAAGATATCGGTAAACTTGAACCTAAAGGTGATATTGGCTTTTTCATTGGTTATTCTTCAACTGCTTGTGCTTACAGGGTTTTATAATCGAAGGACAAGAAAGGTAATGGAGACCATGAACGTTACCTTTGATGAACTCTCGGGTATGGCCTCTCAGCATAGAAGTTCACATCCCGAGCTTCAAGGTCAGACTTCTGGACACGTAAGTTCAGGACTCGCGCTTTAATTTGCACCGTCAGCAATCTCATCGTTACAACCATCGGAACGTGACTTGGAAGTTTTATTTGGGCCAATCTATGATGAATATATGGAGGGTCCTTCGTCATTTGGTGTTCCTCAAAATGCCCCGGCTGCACTTGCTACGGTAGTTCAAGAACCTCTGATTGCATCTACACCAACGACATCTACTTCTGCACCATCTACGTCAACCTCAACCATATTGCCTCCAAATATTCCAACCACTTCTCCGACTACTGACGCAACTCAACAACATTCTCAGCAAATTCCTAATCATGTTCATCTTCAGAATGAAATAGTTGCTGAAAATGCAAACAATGCGATGCTCAACGAATATGAGTTTGTTAATCCATTTGCGGCTTCCACAAGTACTACTCAGCCTTCAACATCATATGTGGATCCGGCGAGCTCGCATCAAGTTTCTCATACACTTCCACATGAACACAAATGGACTAAGAATCATCCTTTGGTTCAAGTGATTGGTAATCTCTCACTACCGGTCTCAACACGAAATTAGCTGCGTACCGATGGTGATATGTGTATCTATGCACTATCAGTCAGCACAATGGAACCAGCAAGTGTGAAAGAAGCAATGACCGATGCATCATAGATTGAGTCTATGCAAGAAGAACTCAATCCGTTCATCCGGCTTGATGTATGGGAGTTAGTACCTCGACCGGACAATATCGACCCCCTTACTCTGAAATGGTTATTCAAAAACAGGATGGATGAGGAGCAAACGGTCATTAGGAACAAGACTCGGTTAGTTGTGAGAGGTTATAAACAGAAGGAGGGAATTGACTTCGCAGAATCCTTTGCCCCGGTTGCTCGGATGGAAGTTATTAGGATTTTCTTGGCATACGCTGCACACAAATCATTCACAGTGTATCAAATGGACGTGAAGACGGCTTTCTTGCATGGGCCATTAAAGGAAGATGTGTATGTATGTCAACCTGAAGGTTTCATCAACACCGAACATCCAAGCCATGCCTACAAGTTGAAAAAGGCAATTTATGGTTTGAAACAAGCACCGAGGGCATGGTACGACGAATTATCATCATTTCTTCTCCAAAATCACATCAGCAAAGGAACCATTGATCCAACGTTGTTTATCAAGCACTACGGCAACGACATCTTGGTGGCTCAGGTCTATGTAGATGATATTATATTTGGTTTTACTAACCCAAAATATTCCATATTATTTGCCGACCTTATGAAAAGTCGATACGAAATGTCCATGATGGGGGAAATGACGTTCTTTCTTAGTCTCCAAGTTGACCAATCCCCCCGTGGTATTTTCATAAATCAGTCCAAGTATGTGCTTGAGATTCTAACGAAATTTGGCATGGAAAACTGTGATCCTATTGGTATTCCAATGGACACTAAACACAAGCTTGATTTAGATAAGAAAGGGACATTCGTAGATGCTACAAAATACCGAAGCATGATCGGGTCCCTTATGTACTTAACCTCAAGCAGACCGGACATTGTGAATGCTACTTGTTTATGTGCTCGGTACCAGGCGAAGCCAACCGAGAAGCACCTCAAAGAGGTTAAAAGGATCTTTCGTTATCTCCGGGGAACCATTAACATGGGTATCTGGTATACGAAGGATTCTGGTTTTAATCTCACTGGTTTTTCAGATGCCGACCATGCAGGGTGTCATGATCCATTCAAGAGCACTTCCGGTGGAGCACAATTCTTAGGCGAGAAGCTAGTGAGCTGGTCATCAAGAAAACAAGACTGTACAACGTTGTCCACCGCGGAAGCAGAATATATGTATTTATCCGTGTGTTGTGCTCAAGTCCTTTGGATGATAACACAACTCACGGATTATGGCTTTCACTTTAACAAAGTTCCTATTTATTATGATTCACAATCAGCCATAGCCATATCCTGCAACCTGGTCCAACACTCCAAGACCAAGCACATAGCTTTCCGATTCCATTTCATTAAGGAGCATGTGGAAAGAGGAACGATCGAACTGTATTTTGTCAAGACGGGCTACCAACTAGCCGACATCTTCACCAAAGCTCTATCTCAAGATAGATTTGAATTCTTGGTTCGTCGACTTGGTATGCGTAGTTTCACTCCAGATGAACTTGAACGTCTTGCACATTCGCTGTAATCTTGTATATATCTATTAGAAAATCAAAATACAAAAATATAAAACCTATAAAAACAAAATAAAAAATGAGAAAATCTTTCAAAAATACCAAAAACATTCTTCTCCGACATGTCTCTCAGCATCGATAATATGGACGCATTTAGAAATGTCGCTCAATAACGACACAGGTACGTACATAAAGTTCGAATGAGAGTTCAGATGTTTTCAAAACATGTCTTTTCTACTTTCTTATCATAATGGCTTATATTCACATGTCAAACAATAACCCGGTCCCCAAAGAAAGGAAAGTCTTTTACTTATCCTCAACAACGAGAAATTAATTTTTCTCGGTCATGGGGTTATATCAAAACATTCAAAGTTTTAAGCTCATGAACACAAGGAAAATGTTCATTTATGTACATTATTCCTTAACAACGAGAAATTCGTTTCTCTCGGTCATGAGCTTATATCAAAACATTCAAGGTTTTAAGCTCATGAACACAATTTTCACGGACTTTTGAGCACAATTTTTCAAGGTATTTCAAAACAATGTGCTCATATACTCCCATATTTAAATAGAATCTCTTTTCAAGGGGGATTATAATGATTTCATAAACATTTGTTCCAAAGTTTCATGACACATTATTCTCTCCATGTTTCATCACTAGTTTCACAAAAATTTCAATTTCATGCAATTTTTGAGGGGGAGAATAGTGATTAAAATGTGATATAAGTGATTTCTCTTCCTAATATGTGCAAAAACCTTTCCTGTTATGATGCACATATGTAGGGGGAGCTTTTTGTTGATACAAAAAACCTTCAAGGTGTAAACACTGATTTCATCAACACCTTGATTGCTTTTTCAACAGGTTTTTCTGGTTACGATATCTATACCCTTCAACACAATTAATCACGACAATATTGGTGTCAAAAGGTGGTTAGGTATTCGTCCTATGATCCAACCAGAACCGGAGGGATCTTTCAGGGACAATCCATTAGAACTTAGAGGTCCTTAGGAAAGATGGAGTAGTTGAGTGTACGGGAATAATGTCGACTAATGACTTAAGCTAGCACCGGAACAATCACAACAAGGTGCTAGTTATGACGTCTTGGTAAGCATTGAAGGGGTTGAAGAATGAAAAAGAAATGTAAGGATAAAGGGTGTAAAGAAAATAGCCCTCCAGACAACTTAGGCAGAAACCGGGTCAATACATATACTATCAGAATCACGTTGATGATTTCTGGTATTGAAGACAAAGCATCATGGACCCAGTGATGCAATGCACAACCCTTCCCAGCCTACTCAAGCTTCTCTCAAAAGAAGTTTGTTTTATTGTCACGGAGTTCAACTCATTTCTATCAACTTTCTCACTCCAAGATAGTAGATATTGAAAAGGTGGCAGTCTGCTCCAGCCTCCGATCACCAAATAAACGTGCACTTATAGAGTCTAGAGCCAACGAGATTCATCAGAAAATCTCATTAGGACACTTATTCCATATATCAATTGTTGTTCATCACTAGAATACATGCGATAAATTACAGAGTCCTACGTTCTATACTTGTGATATTGCCAGAACATTCAGAGTGATACTCATTAGTATTCACAGTGATGAATGGAAATCCTTCCAGTGTTAACATCAAACAGCACTGCGGTAGGTCATATGTAAGATTCACTTGAAGTGAACATATGTTAACTGGAAAGCAACAGTGGTTTGACTCTTAATTGATTCAAACTCGTTCCAGGTCTCGACGCAATATCTTTATGATCTTTCCAGAATATACAGAGTAATACTTATTAGTACTTATAGTGACGAATGGAAATCCTTCCAGTGTCATCATCAAACAACACTGCGGTAGGTAACTTCTGAGATTCTATATGAATCAAACTTGTGTCAAATGGAAAGCAACAAAGTTTTGATTCTTAATTGATTTAGACTTGTTCCAGGAAATTGAATTGACGACTTAATCAGCAGAATGGAACTGCATGATTCACTCCTTACTTTGAATTATCTTTCGATATATTCAAGTATTGAGAACGGCTACCACAGCTAGAAATCCTGTCAAGGAAGTTCTTTGAACTTACCTAATCACAGGTACAGTATTTGTACTGTATAACGGGAAACCGGAGGAATGCAAACTGTGGCGTAACCTCAAGAGTCGTAATTCAAGACCACATGCTCATGTAAAAGAAGAAAGCTCAATAACATCTCAAACAAAGACTTCCGCTACTCTGATTATCAAGGGAGATTGTTAACAAGCTTTCAAGACTACGCAAACTACGAGTATGTGGGAAAAGACACAAGAACACAAGGTGGCAAAGCTTAAAGATCATGTCAAGGCAAAGATCAAAGATCCAAGATCATAAGTCATGAAAGGAACAATGAAGGAACTCTCAATACATCGAGCTTCAAAGTCAACAACACCAAAGAAGTGAAGTCACATATTACATGACCACCCCTTAGGGGGAGATTATTAGAAGTATTTAAAGTGATGGTCATATAATATACCGTTACGAAGCTCGTGGAAAATGCTACTTAACGGTGTTGAGAGTTCTAGCATAATGTTATGTATGTAACGGGAATTAGTCCCGAACCCACAAATGAGGAAGGCCTTCCATACATTAGACGTATTGTATAAAAGGCCCAAGGCACCTCATTTGTTGGGTGTGTTTTCCATTCCATTGTTTGTAGAGAGATAAACGTATGTGTTTCTCTCACTAGGAATTCATAACCTTTATTTTTCTCTTTTCATTCATCTAATCTAATCTTTCTTTTTTTGGTTTAATCTTCATCTTCATTTCTATATCCTATATAGTCATGTAAATCATTCCAACAAAATCACAATCTCAAACAGCCAATTAGTGCAGTTAATTCATTTAAGCATCAGACATGCACCAGACATGAATAAATAAGCAGTTATGGTTCAATAAGCACTATAAACAAAATTCAGCCAACCAAATTGTACCAAAAGCATACACAAGCTATAATAAACTTAAATGAACAAGTTTAAACAGGTTTCATGCAATGGTACAAGATCTAAATCAAGATTCAAGAACAATAAGGTTGTTGATGAACACTAACAAGCAGATTTTTACTTTTGCTGATGTACTTGACCAACAAGCCATATTCAAACACTCAAATCTATCACATAGGTTGTATTAACAATGATTTAACAACTTTTAGCCCTAAGCATGCATATACTCTAAGTATTACCAAAATCTTAGGTCAAAATCAGTCAAATCCAATGAGATATAGCACAATGTTTGATTCAAGGGTTTAAGGCCAATAACTTGTAGGTTTTAGTTCTCAACCAAGTAAATAACATATAACAAGCATAAACAACAACTTTCAACAACACAATAGCAACCTATGATCTTAAACAGATAACCCCAAACACCCCTTATCTTTTTCAAGTCAGATTTAAACAAGTATAAGTGTATTCCAAGACTACCCCAGCCCAATCAAACACATAAACAGATGTAATATGCAGTATTGAAAAAGATTAGACCATAAGTTCCACAAGAACACAAGCAACACACAAAATCACCAAAAATCAAGATTTTAAGCAGATTTTAGGTAGAATGGTGAAAACCTCATGGATGTACATCCACACCCACGAATTTTGAGCTTATGTGCTAGCAAGAACAAGCACAAGCTTCCACAAACAAGCCTGCTAAGATGGAACAAAGTTAGAAGCACAAATATCAAAAACAGAAAAGTGAAAAATCCTTGATTAATGCAACCTTAGTTCCCCACACTTGATTATCCCCAAGTTATAATCTTCACAACACCTTGATATCACAATATCAGGATGCTATGATCAGCTTATAGCCCAAAAATTCCAAGGTTTGAACAAGACTTAGCAAAATATCAAAAAAAAGGAAAATATGCAAACTTTTGCACACTCCTTTGAAAACAAGTTTTAGGATTCAAGAACAGTTAACATGCAACAATAATAAGCAGATATAATGATTGGCACTTGATTTTTCTTCACAATTTCAAACACATTTCATTAACTTGAATATATGATTTACAGAAAAATGAACAAGGAAAATTCAAGAGCAAACTGAAAAGTAATGAGTCCTATGCCTTTTATAGGCTACAAGTGATGTATGGGAAGAATAAAAATGTAAACCCTAATGCAGTAGAAGTCCCAAAATGCCCCTTGTCTTGTTTGAATATCTTGATCATGTGACAATGTTTTGGTAGGTTGTGTGTAAAACCCGTATAAAAAAAATCCCTAGAGTATTACGTACATGAAATTTACGTATAAATTAAAACTCATGATTTAATAATATACGACACGTATTGAGAACGTTAAATATATTTATTCGTATATTATTTAAGTACGACAAGTAAATAAGTATATTATTATTATTATTAAATACGACATGAATTTACGTATAATAAGTAAAATCACAAAATAATAATACACGACATTTAAAGCACGCAACGCGAATATTTAACCCGAATAATATTATGTATATTAAATTTAACACGACAAGTCATTACGTATATAAAATATTTACGTTTAACACGAATAAGAAAAAGTATGGGAAATTTACGACATTTAAATCACAGGTACGCGTAATAGTTTGCGAGTCGCGAAATTAAAAGTAAAAATAAGCGAATTGGGCTGTTTTGGGCTTTTAGTCGGCTGTAAAGGAGAAGGGGGAAGGCAGTTGGGCCGAAGCCCAATAAATGGACCAAACCGACCCACACATAGAATAAAAGACGGAGGGCATTGTTTTTTTTCTGTCGACATATAATACAAACAACGGGAAAACCCTAAAACCTAGGCTACAATCAATCGTTTCATATTTTTCTTGTGGGAGTCTCCTGCTGCCGTCGTTCCAAAACAGAAAACAAGAAACAAGGTCATGGGTTGATCAAGGAAATCAGAGGTTCGTTGTGTGCCTTGTTTTCAATTCCTAAAACCCTAAAACATGTAAGGATTAACCCTAATCTCGTTTTTAATTTTTCTTTTGATTAATAAATATTGAGTCCGAGTATTAGACAGTTAGAAACTTGTTATACAAGTCGAATTAAGGTGGGATCGTTTTGGGGGAGTTTGTTTTCATCTAGCACACAAAAACCGAGACCCTTCTATGGTCTCGGTGGTGATTATGTTCCAACAGCCGCAAGGGCGTGTGGTTTTCGTCCAATCAATGGCTATCGACAACCAAACAGGGGTAAGTAATAAGTAGTAGGGGTGTTTGTATTAATTAAAACAGTGGGAATAACATAGAGAGCAATGGGTACTTCTTAAACAGAAACTAATAAGATTTTATTTTGGAATTAGCGACAGTTTAGCAACAGTATTTCTGTCGCAGTTTGTCAGGGCAGATTTGGGACAGATTTGGCCATAGTTTTAGCGATGGTTAGTGACTGTTAGCGACAGAAAATTCTGTCTCTAATCCAGTTATGAAGTTATGTAGTATTGTTGACTTGTCTAAGTGCGACCGAGACATGGGTGTCTCGGTAGGCTTGGGTACGTTAGATTACGTTATTAAACATGATTAGTTTAGGTATTATTTACACGTTATGGTTAAATATATTTTACGAGACTTAAGATATATTTAATTGATAGATTTTGCCAAGTGTTTTTATTTACGAAATTAAATTAATAAACGTGATTTAATTTAATTATTTAATTATCTAGTTAACGTTAGATTTATTAAATTATCATGTTATAGTTATAAATTATGATTCCAAGTAAAACCATGTATTTTATTATTAAGTAATAAGCATTATTTTAGCGTAAAGTATTTATTTATAAACTTTATTATACGATCATGAATTATATATATTTTATGATAATTAAAACATAAGAACATAAAATACACTAAGCATAATACATGATTTAATATGAAGCCGTAAAATAAGTCAAGAACATATAAGACGATAAAAGAACAAGAAAAGCAAGTTAACGTCAAGAGATTTATAATCATTAAGTATAAAATAATAAGACAACTCATGCACGTCCCTCTTTATGATGTAGCATTTATGGAGTATGATCTTCTTCACGTTTGCATCTACCACGTTATTCTTCATTTGCGTTACTGGCCATGAGGTACGGATTTCTGTCCTTTCAGTAAGGACTTCCTCTTTATGCATGATTAGGATTCCCCGTCTTCAGCCAAATGTTTTTCCCCAGTATATGTTTAAGCTTATCCGTAATCATGTTAATAACTAAATAAATTGCCTGAGCATTATATACAAGCACGACAAGTTTATGTACTAGTTACGGAGGTACCGTAACCACGGCACTAGAGGCACCGGTGTCGTGACTCACATACAGGAGAGTGATATCCTGCATCGTCCCACTCATGTTCAGTTTGGCCATTTTTATAAATATGTTTAGTGGGGCGTATGGATGAATCCTAGGCTTATTAGTTTACAAGTTATCAGGGTGAATGTGGTGTGTGCTCTACATCCTTCACATTGGAGCTGATCCCTCCACCCAGCACAGTTATTTAGAGGTCACCCCTCTACAGTTATTTAGAGGTCACCCCTCTAATAGCATGACGAGGTCACCCCTCCATGTATTCATGCACGTTGATATATTTCATGACCTATATGAGCTCTTTGGCAGTTAAATTACAGTTTTCATGATTAAACAATAGACTTTCAGCATTTACATGAACATGATACTTTTAGAATAAACCAGTTTCTTACCAATTACAAGTTTATTACATGTCACCAGGTTTCCCAGGACTTACATTATTCCGCTGCATTTTCATTATTATGCTTTCATTTCAGCCTTCACATATGTTATGCTATTCCATGTTATTGTATATATCCGCACACTGAGCGTCTCGCTCAGCCGTTTTCTCTTTTCATATCCCCAAACGGCAGCAAGGTCAGGAGCATGGGAAAGGTTATGCATAGGATGGGAGCTATTTTATGTTCTGTTCTTTCTGCATTACTTTCACTTTATGCTATGTTTATGAGTTTATGTTGGGACCGATGTTTGATTCCAGTTATCCCTTATGGTCATGTAATGTTTTAGGACATTTACCTTATGCTTTGATATTATGCCATGATTATCCTGTGACATTCCATTTATCCAAATGGGGTGTTACAATTATGATATCAGAGCCCAAGGTTTCGACCTGTAGGCTCTAAAACTTGACCTGTGACTAGTGGGTAGTCACCAGGAGCTTCATAAGCCAACGCTTGTTATTCCACGTATTGATATTTTCAGCACCTTGATGTTTTAACCATGATGTTTTCTCAGAATTGTTTTGACTAATATGGATTGAACAACCATCATCCATACTTAGTTACATGTCATTGTTTTATGCATGATGTTCCTTGAGAACTTTGACTAATATGGACTGAACCACCGTAGTTCATACTTGATCATACGTTTTCAGTTAGGTTTAGACAGTTGATTTTCACGCACTCATTTTATTTTCATTTCATGTATTCATTCATGCATGCATCTTACTGTCGCAGGAATTTTGCCTAATAATGGTTGTACAAGACTGGCCCTATTTAGTCGCATGTGCTTTTATCGAAACATTTTGTTTGACTAGTGGCCCGACCCATAGGCGTCCACACTTGACTTTTGTTTTGTGAACCGACCCATAGGCGTTCACTCATGTACATATCATCATATTTATTAACCATGCATTTTAAACTATTTCATGCAATATAAAGTACTTCATGCATCTTTTATGTTAGGTCAGGTTATACTGAGTCATACTTATCATTTAAGTTGCATTGTTTTGCATTGTGAAATGACTCCTAGTCGTCCACAATATTAACTTTCAATATTTATCTCATTATAGTCATAAATTTTTCATGTTCCCTCATAAATTGTTATGTTTCCTTATGTCAAGTATGTTTTCATACTATCATGGTTAACTTCATCTCTATGCTGATTATGTTTTATGCTCCTTCATGTTAATTTTGTCCCATGTTTCTTTATGATAATTTCATCTTCATGATGATTATGTTCCATGCATCTTTATGAAAATTATGTTTTCATCATGTTGATCATGCTCTTATGCTAAACTTTTGTGGATATCATTTACTCCTGCTTTTATGATAGTCATGGTTGGTTTTCATTAATAATGCTTTCATGAAAATCATCGTTGAATTTCGTTTAACCACACTTTTAGCGTTTCCTATATGCAACCAGGATGATGTCTACGCTAATATTGCTAGGCTATCGGGATTGCTCACTTCAGTTCGGTTTCCTAACCATTTGATCAGTTTCTCCTTTTAAATCATGTCAGATGATCGACCCCATACCGATCATTTCATGTGCATTCAATGTGTAATCCGTGTACCGTAATCCACGTGTACTCCATGTACCGTATCCCATGTGTGTTACAAATACCGTCATACATGGGTATGTCACTTACAATACTCCATGAATATTCGTTAGTCGATTCTAAATCATCTCAGACGTACTTCACTTGTTGATATTTTACAAGATGATGATGCCGCTCATAGCTTGGAAATGTTACTAATTGTTGATGTTGCTGATTATTTGGAGACGCTACGAGATGCTGATGTTGTTCACAACTTGGTGATCCTCCAAGACGAAGACAAAGGCGTTAGATCAAAGCGATCGGACGAGAAGATGCTTCACCACCAGAAGATTTCCATCCCAATTCATGTCCTTACCTTTTAGTTATATGTCACATGTCATACAGTTGTCTTTTATTCATATGAGTGGGAACCGGTACCAGCGGACCACTTAGCTGAATAATTACATGAATCACCGTCATGAGAATGACCCATCATGAAACTGATAGAAAAGACGATAATAAGCACTACTATGACAACAACTATTCTAGCAATCACAACAGAACACCGGTCAGAGACTTAACCAGAAACACACGGGTTAGCAGTCCAGCAGATCCGCCAACTCTGGCATTTTTTACCACCATTTTCATTTTGATTTATTTTCATATATAAAGGCACATGTCCTGAATATGTACTGAAGACACATCCTCTCATGTATATGTACTGAAGACACATGTCCAGACACCATTCAAGACACATGTCACACGTATAATTCTCAGGACATAAATCAAGACAGACTCATGCATAACTTCTGAACTCAGACTCAGTGATTCAAGGTAAATTTCCAATGGTATACTTAGTCTATTGTGCCATGTACAAACCAAGCCACTAAAATTTCAGTACCATATTTGACTTATTGTCATAGTTGGTCACGCAGTGTTTATTCCGTGTGAGACGGACGAAACGCATTGAATGAAATCTGCCACGTTTACTTCATGTGCTGACATGACACTTTCACTTCACGATTTCATATTCGGATATTCATGTCCATCTTAGAAGTCGTTATACCACCCAGGTATATATGGACTTTCATTTCAGTTTGACGACAAGACTTTTCATTTCTACTATGAATCATTATTCATACCAGATTATATTCAGCGACGTTCATAGTCCTGAATACATTCATCATGGGTTTCCACCAGGAAAATCGGTGAAATTTTTTTTATGTTATACAACCATGTCTAGCTATCATTTATGGCACGACTTCCGATATTCTTATTCATTAATCAGTCGATTACTTCAGAATTTTCATAGATATATTAACAGAAGGAACTACAAATTTTACCACCATCCATGAAAATATGTTTCCCTTCCAAGTATTATTAATCCGTCCAACCAACTACCAGACTCTAAACACTTTCCAAGATCGAGTTACGATCAGGCTATCAACAGTTATGAGTGAAAGAGCATGACATTTCCATGACAGTTCTTCACACACGTTATGGTTATTATGAATCCATATTTGTGTTTTTTTAGTTCATGAATGCCCAGCAGTAATTGAGGATTTGAGAAATCAAATTTTCAGGAACTTACAAGACTTACAACGGAGGAATTTCACGCCAAATTTTTTTTTCTTGTACATGTGTAGTTGATTTTGGTGACACTAATCCTACATCTAACTTATGTGTTCCAGAAAATCCTATGTTAAGAGTAGTCTAAATTTTACCTAGACTCATAGCTTTCCAATTTCTATGTATCCAGATCCTACCAAGATGTATTGTGACCTCAACCACATTTTAGTGGAGAAGCGTGAAACAAGATGTAGTTATGTTTATATCTAAAATGCCTGACTTATCAGCGGGTTATGATAGAACGGCAACACGCTTGCAGTCATTTCAACCTTTAGGAATATTTGAATCGTCGTTCGATCATTTAACTTAGCCTACACGTTTTCTTTCATCCGAAAGGAGTACACAATAGAAAATTATCAGATATTTTCCAGCCAATGATCATACGATTACACGGTACTCTTTCGGCTATCAGATCAGATAAAGATTTATGTTAGCATTCATTATTTGCGTTCACGTCTGTATGATTATTTCAGCTCTCAAGTTATGTTTCACGTGAGAATTCACGAAATTATCCACGTCTATATTTTCTTTAATTTCATAATTTGATTTTCACTTCCACGTTCATGATAGCATTCACATTCATGATCATATCCTATCTTACGAACTACATTTCACTTTCATTCTAGAAAGATTATAGGAAGCTTGGGAGACTAGACTCAAGTTTAGTATGACTTTCTATAGGATCGTGTTTTTCTAAGAATTAGACATTGTTGGATTAACCTATTGAGATGGAAGGGAAATGGAAGAACCTTAGAGAGAGAAAGAAGAGAGAGAAAGGAGAGAAAGATAAGAAAGATGGAAATGTGATTATATGTTCAACAACAACCCCTCCTAACATGCTAGGAGGGGGGTTTATATAGCCAACCCTACATGTGGGCTATATGGGCTATATTGGATCACGAGCCCAATATCATTGGAGTGACCGATCCTTTCTAAATACGTAAAAACGTATTTCCAACAATCTCCCCCAAAGGGAGGTCACTCCAAGTTACAATGTCCTAAGTATTCTATAGCTCGTGATCTATGCTAATAATGATGTGACCGAGACTTTCCTTGGAAAAACGTGTTTCCAACAATCTCCCCCAAAGGGAGGTCACACCATTTTACAAAATGTTAAACCTAGCATACTATGCTTGAGTCTTCGATCTTGTTCTTGTGAATATGCTTGATGTGATCTTTGACTTCAGCCTTGAGCATGTTTCCTTGCCTTGATCTTGTGCATTCATCACTTGTGATATTCGCCTCTTCGTGACTTCATGTTCCACATACTTATACCTTTATAATTCTTGAAAGCTTCAGAGTTTGATACAGCGGAAGACTTGACCTTCAGACTTTCTTGAATTCGTTGAAGTACTGGGTGTATGCAGTATAAGCATGTGGTGACGACTTCTTCTGGATTGTACACCGCAATGCCACCTTCTTGTTACGCTGCATAAGACTGTTAGCAACAAACCATATACACGGATGAAATGGGCTTGAACATTTCATTCTAATTCGGTAGCATTTTACCTCCGGCCGGTGAAGACCGTTGGACGATATTAAATATCGTACTTGTGGCAGGTAGTTTCAATAAAGAACCTCCTTGACAAGATTTCGCGGGTAAACCTGTTCTCTTTACTCGACCGTCCAAAGCTGACTGCGAACGTAAAGAGTGAATCATTTGGATAATAATATCCGCATGATTTGAAGCCGTCAATTCATGTTCCTGGAACAAGTGAAATTCAATTAAGAACCGCACCATCGTTGCTTTCCAGTTGTCACGAGCTTGATTCGTATAGAATCTTGCAAGTTACCTACCAAGTGCTGTTTGAGGTTAACACTAGAAGGATTTCCATTCATCACTGTGAACACTAAGGTATCACTCTGAGTGTTCTGGCAAGATCATTAAGATATTGCGTAGAGGCCTGGAACGTGTTTAAATTTATTTAAGAATTAAACCTCTGTTGCTTTCCAGTTATCACAAGTTTAATTCATAAAGAATCGCACAAGTCACCTACAATGAGCTTTTTGATATTCGCTCAAGAAGGATTTCCATCTTCATTGTAAATACTTTCGTATTACTCGGATGTTCAGGCAAGATTATGAAGATTTTGCGTAGGACTCTTAAGATCTTTCTTACTTTTTCACAATGTGTGAAGAAGCAAGGAAATATGAAAGTGTGTCCTAATGAGATATTTTATGATCTCAAATGGCTCTAGACTCGATCGTGCATTTTGGATTTTAGTGATCGGAGGCTGGAGAGGAGTGCCACCATTTCAATACCAATTTATTCGGAGTGAATAAATCAATAGATAATGCGTTGTCTCCGTGTGATTAAAACAAATATCTTTTGAGAGATATCTGAGTTAGCTGGGATGGGTTGTGCATTGCATCACTGGGTCCATGATGTCTATCTTCAATATCAAGTATCATTAAAAATGATCTCAATAGCATATGTATTGACCCGGTTTCTGCCTAAGTTGTAAGGAGGGCTTCTTTCTTTACACCCTTTATCTTTACAATTCTTTTTCATTCTTCAACCTCTGCAATGCTTACCAATACGTCATCACTAGCACCTTGTTGTGATTGTTCCAGTGCTAACTTAAGTACTTGGTCGGCATTCAGCTGCGTTCACAATCTTTCTCCATCTTTCCTAAGGACTACTATTTCTAGCTATGGGATGTCCTTAGGAAGATACCTCCGGTTCTAGAGGAATCATTAGACTTTAACCTATCCTACATCCTTATGTCACCACAATCTTCACCGTCGTGAATAGAAATGTTTTGGGTAAGTGTATGTCACCATGAAATCCATTTTGAAGTGCAAATCCATTTTGCTCCCCCTTAACATATGCCACGATATCCGAAAACATTTCGCACATGTCGGGATGAGCTAGCACGTTAAGTCAAACCATTTTTGATTAATCATTTCCCATATTAAATCACATTTTCTCCCCCATATTAAAAATATTAACCCAATCAATGTTTTTAATATCAATTGATTTAATAGTATTTTAAGAAAATTTGGGAAGAAAAAATGCAAGTCCAATTATCTTCATGAATTACACAAGATCCCCCTCAAATTAATGAGGGTGTACTTGAAACGTAAATAAAATACCTTTTAAACACAAGTGTAAGGTATTTATCACGTGCAAAGATCATATATGATAATGAATTCACAAGATTAGCAATTTACGAGGTAGGACCTGAATGATGGAGAACATCATATGAAAGATTCACATGGTTCTTGTTCACGAATGTTGGTCACCTCGTCACGTCTGAAGTTATCTCTTGAATCCATGTGTATGATTGATATCGTTGTCTTGACACCAATATGTGAACTTGGCACTCTCGGCATCAAGGATTCTGAATGCTGGACAATTGCTCCCCCTCAATTGTTGACCGGTGTTCTATTGAAAGAGCTGTAGTCGCAGTTTGAGTAGTCGCATCGTCGAGTATGTAGATATCAATTGTAAATTGCTACGGTTGGTGGAGATGATAACTTCATAAAAACAAGATTTCTCTTGTTTTAACAAATAAATGCACTGACACGTACATATATTCGTGTTAGATTGTGTTATTACGTAAACACAATCCCTTACATGGTTATAAAGTAAACCATGCCCGAGAAAATTAATTCCCGTTGTTGAGTCGAAGCTTTCCGGTGAAATGCTTGACTTGAGTATGAAAAACGGGTTACTATCTGAAATAATAGCAAACCATTTTGAGCATGTTTTAAAACATTTGAACTTCTGCTCGAACTTTATTTACAACCCCGTGTCATTATTGAATGACATTTCTAGTATCGTAAATATTATCGACTCCAGAAGACATGCTCTTTTTATCAAAACATTTTTTGAACACACAATTTTGAAAGATTTAGAAAACCTTTTTGAGATATTCTCGAAAAATTGTGTTCAACGTTTTGAAAACCAATTACTTGAGCTTAAGATGTTGAATATCTTGCAAAACGAGCTCAAGTCCGAGAAGTTGTAAACTTCCCGTTGTTAAGGATAAGTTACCATCGGCGATAAACTTTCCTTTTAATTGAAGAACGAGTCCTAAGTTGACATTTACTTAGAAGTCGTTTTCATGAGCTTGAAAACTTTGACTGTTTTAACGGAAAGCTCATGACCGAGAAAGGTTAATTTCTCGTTATGAGGTAAAGTTCTCTTATTTAAAAGATACACTTTCCTTTCTGAGCTTAAAACTTCGAATGTTTTAAGACAGGCTCATGGCCGAGAAATGTTAATTTCTCGTTATGAGGATAAGTTATCATTAATGATAAACTTTCCTTTATTTGAAATTCGAGTTACAGTCTGACATTTAACTGTAAGTCATTGTGCATGAGCTTAAAAACTTCGAATGTTTTTATTATTAGCTCATGCCCGAGAAATTATTAATTTCTCGTTGTAAGGATTAGTTATCATCGGCGATAACCTTTCCTTTATTTGAAGAACGGGTCAATGTCTGACATTTAACAATGAACCATTTTACATGAGCTTAATACCGTTGAATAGTTTTTAAGTAAGCTCGTGTCCGAGAAAATTTAATTTCTCGTTTTTGAGGATAAGTTTATCATCGGCGATAAACTTTCCTTTATTTGAAGATCGGGTCATCATCTGGTATTTAATGAAGAGCCTTAGTGCATGAGCTTAAAAACTTCGAATGTTTTTAATATAAGCTCATGCCCGAGAAAACTTAATTTCTCGTTTTGAGGGTAAGTTATCGTTGCGTAGATAAACTTCCCTGTCTCTGAAGTCCGGGTCATCGTCTGTCATTTAACGAGGAGCCATAGTGCATGAGCTTAAAAACTTCGAATGTTTTTACTATAAGCTCATGCCCGAGAAAACTTAATTTCTCGTTGTTAGGATACGTTTATCATCGGCGATAAACTTTCCTTTCTTTGAAGATCGAGTTATAGTCTGTGATGTGACTATAAGTCCTTAGTATTAAGCTTAACCATGAATCCCCTGAGACACTTGTTTCTCTGATATCTGCTTCTTCAGCAACCAAACTCTGAGAGTATCCTTTGTTGAACGGTACACAATGATTGAACCGCTTCGTTCTTTTGGAACATCCTCTTTGGTACCTGCATTCTCATTTGGAATTTGCATGCTTTGATATGGGTTAGCGATATCTATCTTAGAAGCAAGTGGGGGTTCACATTTTTCTTTTCTTGTGCTAGAGGTGACCTGAGGAGATGATTCACTTGTCTTAGCTGGTAAACGTTTCCTTTTATAGAAAACCTTAAGTTCAGGCTTAACTGATGTATCCTCCTTTTCAATTTCCTCCCTAGTAGTCTTTGTAGAATCAGAGACTATCCTAGTTAAAGGGCACTCGTTTCCTACAAGAGTGAAAGTTCTACTAGTGGGGTGCCACATTTTACCAACGGGTTTGATTTTAGCTACCCACTGGGATTTAAGTCTAGCACGGGAGTTCACCTCATTAAGTAATTTTGTGATACAGGAATCATGATTGGCTTTAAATACACATTTCCTACATGTTTTACAAGTAGCATATGTAATGTCCGAGTAAGATCTAGAATTCCTAGATGATTGATTGATGCTTCTAGGATGTGACATGCTGCGGTTAGCAGTGTTGGGTAAACTAGAAGGCATCTGACTAGGTTTGAAATTTCTATCTCTTACGTGTGTCTTTTGCTTAGTTTCCCTAAGACCAAATGTATGGCTAACGTCATTTGAACTAGTTCGAGACGTGTTCTTTGGATTATGTCTAGGGAGACTAGATGCAACCATGTGATTAGGTCTAGCAAAAGCTGTGTTAGTCACATTGGCCCTAGTTGGTGGAATGACTGGTCTAGAAACATGAGCCATATCAACTTGGGAGGCAAACCGCGATCTCGAGGATTGTGGTCGCTCGGATCTGAATGCAGTCGGTTGTCTAATGGACTGTATTTGAGGCGGTTTCCCCAAGATTGATGGTTTTTCAAACTTAGTGTCCATACTAGTTCCTTTGGTTTTCCTCAATTCGTTTTTCAACGCAACTATAGCAAAGACCTTTTCCTGTACTTGAGCCTTTAAAGTCTCATTCTCTTTGAGCAAGTTATCTTGGGATGCCAATTTAGATTCAAGCAACTTAATTTGTTTCAAAAAATTATCCTTTTCAGCTTTAGAATCTAGAACAGTTTGATCCAATTTTCGTTCAAGAACAACGTTTGACTTTTCAAGTTTTTTAAAATATGTTTCAAATTTCTCCGTTTTCTTTGAAAATTCAATTTTGGCATCCTCGAGATCTTTTGATTGCTGAGCGACGATCGTTTCGAGCTCTTTAATCCTAGAAGCAGAATTGGGTAAAGAAGTAGGCATAGGGCACTTATTAGGATTGTTAATTATCTCATTCAATTCAGATTGAAGTAGACGAAGATTTGTGACACATGACGGCTCTGCATAATTTCCTGATTGACTGTTTGCTTCCTGCTTTCCTCCTGAATCCATTCTTTTGTGACTGCTTCTAGTATCGTTTTGCAATTCTCCCTCTTGAAAAGTCGAATTCAAAAAATCCATTGAATATCGATGACCAATGTCGTTGATGATTATCATCGATGAACAAATCTGTTTTCACTTTCAAGTAATAACACCCAGTCAAAAATCCGTAGCCACTAAAAATAAATCCCGTCACTTTGACTCGTCACTTTTGTCTTCAAATTCGGCCACAAAAAGTTTTAACCCGTCAACTATTTTACCACTTTGAATCTTTTGAAATACCCGCCTCAACACGATGTACCAAATCCAAATAATACAAAAGTGACTAATAAAATTAACTTAATTAATTTTGTAAAAAAAAACTAATAAGATGTACCAATCAAAATTAACTAAAAATAAACTAAAAAAAAATTCAGATTTAAATATTACGTTTGTGGGCAAGTATATAAAAAACAGATTTTAAAGATTACCGCTACTCCCCCCACACGTGGACTATAATCAAACCTCACCACACACTCGTCTTTGACTTATCTGTTGAGAAAAAAAATAAAAAACCTTTCCCACATACATAGATATCTCCGTCTCACAACAAACTCAAAACTGAAAGCAATATAAAACCAATTTTTATCTACTCTTTTAGCATCCACAATCCTAATCTCACTCACTCATAACCCTAATCTCAAAAACTCCGCCCCCCATCTTCCTATTTTCTCTCAACATAACCAAATCTCATCCCACCAAATAATCTCTCACAAACGAACCACCAAATAAAAAAAACAACCCCTTTTTAATCTTTTACCCACAAATGATTTTTAACTGAAGATGACTTTGTTGTGGCTTCAAGATCAATTGATTGGTCTCAGGTAGGTTTATGATTAATAGATCTGTGATGATCAATTTAAACGCAAAAAAAATCTTTTAAAAGATTAGAAAAAACGTTTTAGAAAATCAAAAATCTTTGGATTTTGATTGTTGCATGTCGGGTATGAGATGGTCAATGATGGTATTAGATTCGAGTTTGGTCAATGAGGATACCAAGTTAAACGAAAAAATCTTTTCAGATTAACAAAAACATTTAACAAAATCGGAGTTCTTGTTAGATAAAAGATTCGAGTCAAGATGATGGATTTTTAAAAAAGTAGAGTCGGTTAAGATGGGTTAAGATTGGTTTTGAGGTGCTAATGATTATGTATGTCGATGATAAAACATTTGGTTTGGATTACAGATTTTGATAAAAAGATGTTTTGTTGGGTAATAGCTGATGGGTATTTATTAAAAGTTGTTCTATTTGTTTAGACGAGAGGGTGTGTGGTGTGGTGTGGTCGTGTCTGTCGAGGGTCTGAGTCTTGGTTGAGTCGAGTGCTTTTGGTGAGACGAGTCGAGAGTGTTGTGTTCGTGATGAGATGAAGGTGTTGGTGAAGAAAAATGGGTGAATTTGTTTTGAGATGAGTCTGGTCTGTGTCGATTGATTAGAGAGGAGTGTTTGTGTTCGAGGGTCAGTGTCCTATCTTTGGTCAAAAAGTTTGAGTCGAGTCAAAACATTGGTCAATCGTAGTCTAAAAGGTTCTATCGCAATGTCTTAAGAGAAATTCCATCGCAATATAGTCCAACCCATCGCAATATTTATACTACAACCCATCGCAATATTTGATATTTTCCATCGCAATGTTCAGAAACCAAGTCCATCGCAATATCAACAAACATCCATCGCAATACTCAAAGTATTTCCATCGCAATGTGTCTATAAAAATTTGGGCAGAGTTTCGTCTCTATGGTCCTTAAATCCGTCGCAATCACGATCGCAAAAGGCTATCGCAATCACGTCGGAATAAGGGAATCTGAAAAACTTGATCGCAAAGTAGAACCCGAGGGTTATTGCGATCGGAATGTTCAAACTTGGTTCTTTTCGATGGGTGAGTAAAACGTAAAGTACAAACCTTGATTCTGGATGAACACGAGAACTGCTACTCAAATAAGAGAAAAATTGATATGTGATATGAAAGATGGAAAAACTGATAAAAAACTGATAAAAAAAGATATTAAAAATTTGATAACCTGATAACCAAAAAGAAAAACTGTTAAAAAAAGAACTGATAGAAAAAAGATAATAAAATTTGATAGACAACAGATGAGAGAAATGATGATACCAAAACTGATAACTAGAATACAGTAACTATTAAAAAATGTTTTTATCAATTTGATAAACACACAACACAAAAAAAAAAGAAACGAGAAAATTTTTTTATAGAAAGAAAAGATTTTTATGACCAAATCAATAGTTAAAAAATACGCCAATCCGTAGAATCAACCATGCTCTTGATACCAATTGTAGGATCGTGTTTTTCTAAGGATTAGACATTGTTGGATTAACCTATTGAGATGGAAGGGAAATGGAAGAACCTTAGAGAGAGAAAGAAGAGAGAGAAAGGAGAGAAAGATAAGAAAGATGGAAATGTGATTATATGTTCAACAACAACCCCTCCTAACATGCTAGGAGGGGGGTTTATATAGCCCACTCTACATGTGGGCTATATGGGCTATATTGGATCACGAGCCCAATATCATTGGAGTGACCGATCCTTTCTAAATACGTAAAAACGTATTTCCAACACTTTCATCCTTAGATAGACGTTTCACGTCACATTTCACGTCTTATCTAGTAACATTGATTTTACCTCCTAAGTTATTGCACGTTCACGATATGTTCACATGTCATGTTTACCCTACGTTCTCATGTCACGTTCACGATATTTTGCACGTATTTCTCACTCACTTTATGTTCTCATATTTCATGCACCATATCTCCAAGTATCCCGCTCACAATTGTTCCCGTATCACGTTCACAATTGTTCACGTACTACGTCTCAATATGTCTCGTACATCAATACTTTGTGTGTGCTCATACCAGTAAGTATGACACTTAGTAATATATCATTTCATGTATCTTTTCATGTTATTTCTTATCCTCTTTTCTTCCATAAGTTCAGATATGTTCTTTTTCAGTTACTTCATGTTCCATGTTCCCTTCAGTCACGTCATGTTCCATGTTCTCTACAGTCACGTCACGTTCATGTCCCTTCCAGAGTATCGTATCTCTAATTCGAGGACGAATTATTCTTTTAGAGGGGAAGAGTTTTAAAACCCGCATAAAAAAAAATCCCTAGAATATTACGTACATAAAATTTACGTATAAATTAAAACTCATGATTTAATAATATACGACACGTATTGAGAACGTTAAATATATTTATTCGTATATTATTTAAGTACGACAAGTATATAAGTATATTATTATTATTATTAAATACGACATGAATTTACGTATAATAAGCAAAATCACAAAATAATAATACACGACATTTAAAGCACGCGACGCGAATATTTAACCCGAATAATATTATGTATATTAAATTTAACACGACAAGTCATTACGTATATAAAATATTTACGTTTAACACGAACAAGAAAAACTATGGAAAATTTACGACATTTAAATCATAGGTACGCGTAATAGTTTGCGAGTCGCGAAAAAAAAGTAAAAATAAGCGAATTGGGCTGTTTTGGGCTTTTAGTCGGCTGTAAAGGAGAAGGGGGAAGGCAGGTGGGCCGAAGCCCAATAAATGGACCAAACCGACCCACACATAGAATAAAAGACGGAGGGCATTGTTTTTTTCTGTCGACATATAATACAAACAACGGGAAAACCCTAAAACCTAGGCTACAATCAATCGTTTCATATTTTTCTTGTGGGAGTCTCCTGCTGTCGTCGTTCCAAAACAGAAAACAAGAAACAAGGTCGTGGGTTGATCAAGGAAATCAGAGGTTCGTTGTGTTCCTTGTTTTCAATTCCTAAAACCATAAAACATGTAAGGATTAACCCTAATCTCGTTTTTAATTTTTCTTTTGATTAATGAATATTGAGTCCGAGTATTAGACAGTTAGAAACTTGTTATACAAGTCGAATTAAGGTGGGATCGTTTTGGGGGAGTTTGTTTTCAGCTAGCACACAAAAACCGAGACCCTTCTATGGTCTCGGTGGTGATTATGTTCCAACAGCCGCAAGGGCGTGTGGTTTTCTTCCAATCAGTGGCTATCAACAACCAAACAGGGGTAAGTAATAAGTAGTAGGGGGTGTTTGTCTTAATTAAAACAGTGGGAATAACATAGAGAGCAATGGGTACTTCTTACAGAAACTAATAAGATTTGATTTTGGAATTAGCACAGTTTAGCAACAGTATTTCTGTCGCAGTTTGTCAGGGCAGATTTGGGACAGATTTGGCCATAGTTTTAGCGATGGTTACTGACTGTTAGCGACAGAAAATTCTGTCTCTAATCCAGTTATGAAATTATGTAGTATTGTTGACTTGTCTAAGTGCGACCGAGACATGGGTGTCTCGGTAGGCTTGGGTACGTGAGATTACGTTATTAAACATGATTAATTTAGGTATTATTTACACGTTATGGTTAAATATATTTTACGAGACTTAAGATATATTTAATTAATAGATTTTGCCAAGTGTTTTTATTTACGAAATTAAATTAATAAACGTGATTTAATTTAATTATTTAATTATCTAGTTAACGTTAGATTTTTTAAATTATCATGTTATAGTTATAAATTATGATTCCAAGTAAAACCATGTATTTTATTATTAAGTAATAAGCATTATTTTAGCGTAAAGTATTTATTTATAAACTTTATTATACGATCATGAATTATATATATTTTATGATAATTAAAACATAAGAACATAAAATACACTAATCATAATACATGATTTAATATGAAGCCGTAAAATAAGTCAAGAACATATAAGACGATAAAAGAACAAGAAAAGCAAGTTAACGTCAAGAGATTTATAATCATTAAGTATAAAATAATAAGACAACTCATGCACGTCCTTCTTTATGATGTAGCATTTATGGAGTATGATCTTCTTCACGTTTTCATCTACCACGTTATTCTTCATTTGCGTTACTGGCCATGAGGTACGGATTTCTGTCCTTTCAGTAAGGACTTCCTCTTTATGCATGATTAGGATTCCCCGTCTTCGGCCAAATGTTTTTCCCCAGTATATGTTTAAGCTTATCCGTAATCATGTTAATAACTGTGACATTCGTCAAATTTCCATCTTAATTTATTCATGTAGTACGAGTATTTTAACTGTTTACCGACGAGTTGTCGACATGAATGTGTTAATCATTTTGCTTTGCGGACAAAGCCCTTTTTAGGGAGAGCATATGTAACATCTCGAGTTTTCGCGATTATTAAGTTGAATGCAATACACGAAGTTTGTGAGTGTTTTATATTTTGCCGTACGTTTATTTGATATATTTACTAGATTACGTGACGTCTCGCACAATTGTTTTGTTTTGGGATCGTATGTTAAACGGTTTTAGCGTCGTGTTTATTCAGTCGCGTCTAAACTTAACCATTGTGAACCCGAGTCGAGTTGTATAAGTTGTCACAGCATGTATACATATAACTGAGTATAAACCTTCATTTATATTACCAAGCTTGCCTTACAAGGGTCTCAAATTTCTGTCACATGTCTAAACTACATATAAACTTCATAGTTTATTTCCTCACTAAAGGACAGCACACATGCCTAGTTTACCCCTTTTGGGTATATCACAAGTTAACATTTTCAGCTTGACACTAACCCTAGACTAACAATACAAGTTTATATACAAACCCAAAGTTATCCAGTGTCCAAATACAAGTTTATCACTGTCCAAATTACAAACACCAAAAATCTGCACAAGTCTTTTCAAATACAACTTCTGGGTAGAGAGAAGATTAGGTCCAGCCGACCCATCCCGTCCGAACCTGCAAAACCGAAAGTCTTCATCCCGTCCGAACCTGCAAAAACCGAACATAGCATCCCCATTGTGAGTCTTTCGTCTTTTCGTCTTTCCTTATGAAGTCTAGATGTGCTTGTTTTGTACGAACCTGCGAATAAACGAATAATGTGTTAGTCATTGTAATGGTCTTATACTTTTAACTAAAAACTGAAAATTTGTTAAACTTTATAACTAATACAAACATGTTTATGATTTTACTTTTCTGTCAACCAAACCGAGACCCGATTTAGACCAAACCGAGACCCGACTTAGAACCAAACCGAGACCCATGTCCAACCAAACCGAGACCCAATCAAGAACCAAACCGAGACCCAAACAAGAACCAAACCGAGACCCAATCAAGAACCAAACCGAGAATCAAATCAAACCAACCAAGTTTTACTTACTGCCAAAA
Source organism: Glebionis coronaria (assembly GCA_025667525.1). Taxonomy (NCBI): domain Eukaryota; kingdom Viridiplantae; phylum Streptophyta; class Magnoliopsida; order Asterales; family Asteraceae; genus Glebionis; species Glebionis coronaria. The sequence continues at coordinate 132,671 of JANFOE010000298.1, forward strand.
TTATCAACAATTATTACCAACCAATCCAAATGTCTTAACCAAGTTTTATTTTACAGAAACACTAAAAACCATTAATCATGCCGCGGGTATAGAAACCCCATTTCAAATCGAAACCCTAATTATTTTAAAACCTTTTTAAACATTAAATTAGCACTTTTCACATTTCAGAAACATCACATAAACATGAGTAACAGTCGAATATAAAAACCCCCAATTTCATAAAAACCCTAGATCGAATTTTTATTAATTAAAACGTTAATTAAACCTAATCTAAACCCAAACCCCATATTTAATTTAATTGAAAATGAGTTATACAAAAACCCCCAAATGACCGAAACCCTAATTTTTATAAACTGATTTTATATTGAAATTTGTTTGATTTTATAATAGAAACGTCAATTAATTATGTTTAAACCCGAGTTTGATGAAAACCCCCAAATATTTCAAAACCCTAAATTCATTGATTTTAATCCGAGAATCATATGATTCACAACAAGTTTATACGAGTCAATCAAACCCACTGATCTTTATTAAATCGAAAATCAATTAACTTTTAAAAGAAATAAAGGAAAAACAAACTTATCTTGATTCTGGCTATTGATTCACGAAACCGCAAGGAAGAACACATCAGAAAACCCAATCGGTTTGATGTGGGGATTAAACCCCACATCTCACGCGATCTAAACACCTCAGACCACCACACATGATTGTTATATCCCAAATGATTAGATATTAGCCATGGAAAAGGATTGAACCGATCTAGATTCAAGAGAGAGAGAGTTGGGGCGGTGGAGATAATATCGAGGGAGGAGAGAGAGTTAACTCTCTGTTATGGGAGTTGTGGGTGTTAAACACGTTATTTACTCCCTCCGTTCCTTGTTTAGTCCGCCAGTGGGCCGGGCCGGGTCTAATGACCTTGGGCCGGGTTTGTGTGTAAAGGTTTTGGACCCAACTTGGGCCTTGTGTGTTTATTTGTTTAGTTATAAGCCCAAAACGAATTTTGTAAATTTAAATTATAATTTAACCCGTGAAACCCGACCATTTAATAAACCGACTTTTATTTATCGTACTTTTCCGTAAATCGTACTTTTCATAAACGTATGGTTTCGTCAAGCACAACTAGGGTGTCGTGTCATTTAATAATATAATTATTCGTATCGTAACTCGATTCTCAATTAGGTCGCGGCTAGCGTAACCGTACTCTCGAGCTATTTTATCCTCGTTCTCTTTGCTGAATTAACGAGGTGAGTTTATAGCCCCATACTTTACTATTTTCACTGCTTTTTGGGGTGAGACATTGCTTGATTTTAACGTGTGAACACAAGTGCATTTACTGATTTGTATATTAGTCTAAGTCCCACTAAAAACCCAGTTGCTTTGGCCCGTGAATCGTGAACCGTTAATTACGTTGTGTAAGCGCGAATGTAATGGATAGATCTATCGGGATTGACGTCCCTGTCTGTCTTGTCCAACAAGGGGACAAGCGGGCACAGTTTCATTTGAATCTGATATAGGATGTCGTGGGTTTAGGCATCTAGTTTGGGCTACATTTATATGATTATACTGCCGGTGTTGTTAACGCTTCGGTGTCACGAGCTTAGACTGTAATAAATACTTTTGGGATGACTTTGTATTTGTTATATTGTCATCACATTTGGGAAAATCTTGTGGTTCATTAAACATTTCCACTTAACTAAACCTATGAACTCACCAACTTTATGTTGACACTTTAGCAATGTTTTTCTCAGGTATTAAGAAGGAAGATGCTAAATGAGGTCTCATGCATTGCCGTCATTTCTTTGAAACAACGATCATTTGTACCATTTGAGAAAACTATGTTTTGTAACCGTATTCAGTTTATGCTTCCGCACTTTGTTAAAACTATTTATTTTATTAATTACAAGTGATCTATTTTCCGAACGTCTCATTTAGAGGTCGTTCTTTGTGACTATGTGCGTATGATAATCATGACGTCACCACTCCTTTGTCGCCATTATACTCTGATATTTTGGGAGTGTGACAGATTGGTATCAGAGCACTAGTTATAGAGAACTAGGTTGCATTTAGTAATTCTAGACTATAACTGCTCTATGTTTAATCGATTACAGATTGTAAGTATTAAGTATATGTAGATACATAAGTAATAAATGGGATACATGTGAATTAACAATTACGAGGTATATTTACATGGGTTACATGTGCAACAACAAAATCTGAATTATGTTATATGGGATACATGTGGATTCAACAATGATTGCTATGTTATGTTAATGTCCCTTTTACGGACTAATTTTATGAGATATTTACACACATTTATTTTGTTTATGATTACAGCGATGTCTTCATCCGATGATTCCACGTCTACAGGAGCGTACTACAACCGTAGTTCACAGTCGACCATCAGTTCATCAGTAGGACTACCTAGAGGATCGCCGTCAGGATATCCGTGGTACCGGATGGTTTCAGATGACGATACAGAGAGAGAGGCTGAGGAAGTTCGTCATTCACCGATCCGTATTCCTGATGCATCAGCTGACGATGTGCTTAGCCTAGAAGGCGGAGGAGAGGATGACTTAGACACTGACGTAGTGCAGTCACCAGGTCAGACATCAGTGACTGGAGATGAGACGGTAGAGGAGACAGAGGATGATGAGATGGAGTTTACAGATGGGGAAGGAGAGCCTATGGAGGTCACAGACACTGAGGACCCTCCTACTGCATATGCCGCTACTCCTGAGGTTTCCCTAGCACACACCTCCTCATCTTCATCTGAAGACGAAGGAGAAAGGACTGCTATTCCTGCTCCAGCACCTGGTACTCTACCTTTCTACTATGTGAGACGACGTCTTCGGGGGAGAGCTGCTCGACCACCACTTTCACCTTACCGACCCCTCATACCTTTCACTGCCACTGACAGGCATGCAGCCCGCACACCTGCCAGTTCTGTCCCAGAGACACCATTACTACTACCACCACCAGAGACTGTACCTGCAGTGTACCAGGAGATGCTTACTGACGCTGGTATCTCTACAGGACCGAGAGCTACGACTCCTCTTCCTAGGAGAGCTACGTCGACGGTGGTGATGCTTGGGGCGGCAGATGGATGTGTGACGACACGGTTGAACAGGTTGGAGGATGTTGTAGAGGCTTTAGGTGAAGAGTATAATGAAGTGCAGGATAAGTTAGAGGCACTGGCGAAGAAGAGTCCAGTTAGGGATGAGACAGTGTTGACAGTATGTGTGACCCGTCTACGAGGACAGCTTCTTACTGTTCTTGATCAGATGGAATCCATGCCGAACGCTCGTCTTGAGGAGATTGAGAGCCTGATGACCCGTTGGGGAGTAGAGCCATTGGTGGAGACAGGCGGACTAGAGGCACCAGTGGAGGACCCTGTTGCAGATTTGGATAAGAGGTTTAGAGCCGCTTGTCATGATACCGATGTTAGATTGAGAGATTCCCAGGCTCGTGAGCTAGTGGTTGAGAGGAGGTTAGCAGAGTTGGAGAAGGAGCTTCATCAGCGCCGTGAGGGCACTAGTTAGATTTATCTTGTACCATCGACCTATCCCTGTATGACCACTAAGCTTTGAAGTTTGTCTTAGCTAGTTGGTATTTTATTTTCTCTTATTATGTTATGACAAACTATGATGTACTATCAAACGATTCTATGAATGATATTATGAATTGCAAAAATTGTGAGATCATTATATATTGTGTATTATATCCTGGAGCATTTCATAATTGTGTTGTGTGTGCCATGCATGTTATGTCTGGCAAAAACTCGTTATCCTATTACCTTGTTAGATTATGGCGCCAGTTAGAAGATCCGAAACGCAGAATCCGCCAGCCGCTACCGGTGGAATCGACACCGTCATGTTAAGCCAAATGATAGCCGAACGAGTGGCCGAGGCACTCGCGACCGCTGAAGCAAATCGTACAGCTAGCACACAGGAGGAGACCAACCAAGGAGCTACTAATGCTATTGCACGGACTTGTACCTACAAGGAATTTCGTGCAGTTACGCAAGTAAGTTTCCGCGGTACTGAAGGAGCAGTAGGATTAACCAGATGGTTTGAGAAGCTAGAATCCCAATTTGGGATTAGCAATGTCGCTGAAGCCGACAAGGTGAAGTTTGCGTCAAGCACGTTAGTGGATGGTGCTTTGACTTGGTGGAACGTCTATGCTCGTGCAGTGACCATTGACGTTGCCCAAGCGACGCCCTGGAGTGAATTTAAGGCGATGTTTGTGAGGAAATACTGCCCACGAAATGAAGTCAAGCAGATGGAAGTTGAGCTGTGGAACCTGAAGGTCAAGGGTACTGCTCTTACTGCTTACAATCAGCGCTTTCAAGAGCTGATCTTGTTATGTCCGGAAATGGTGCCCAACGATGACCGATTGTTGGAGCGCTACATTGAAGGACTACCTTTGAGCATCAAAGGGAATGTGACTTCATCCAAGCCGACTGATTTGCACGAGGCAATCGACATGGCTCAGAGTCTGATGTACCAAGTGGTACAGGAGTTGGGAGAAAATACTGGGGATAAAAGAAAGTGGTCTGGCAACCACTACAACAACAATACCAACAACAGCAACAACCCAAGCAACTACAACCAGAACAAGCGACAAGAAGTAGCAAGAGTGTTCACTGCTGGACAAGGAAATACTGGGAACTACGCTGGAAGACTTCCTTTCTGCGGAAAATGTGGCCGACACCACGAAGGAGCATGTCCCCCTACGTGCTACAATTGTGGGAAGGCGGGACATAAGGCAAAGGAATGTCGAGCACCACCTCGTTCTACTACTCAAAGAGGACCTGGAACGCAAGGTGGCCAAGGAGCAAATGTCACTTGCTTTGGATGTGGAGAGAAAGGTCACTACAAGAACAAATGTCCAAGCAGTGGGAACCAAGGTCGTAGTAACCAGATTCGAGGGAATCAAAATCACAACCAAGGGAACCAGAAGCAGAATCAAGGGAACCGAGGAGGGAATAACCGAGCCACAACCAGTACTCCTGGAGGATTCACGGCACCTAGCAAAGTGTATCATCTCTGTGCTGAAGCTGCTGTGCAAGACAACAATGTTGTGACTGGTACGTTTCTAGTCAATAACAACTATGCTTCAGTACTATTTGATTCTGGTGCGGATAGGAGTTTTGTGTCGTCTATATTTAGTGAACGCCTAAATGTTACCCCTACTGCGTTAGACGTTAAGTATAATGTAGAATTAGCCGATGGGAAGTCAGTAACCACCAACGTTATTCTGAAAGGATGTAGTGTAAGGCTACAAGGTCGTTCGTTTAGTATCGACCTACTCCCTATAGAATTGGGAAGTTTTGACGTCATCATTGGAATGGATTGGATGTCGAAGCATCACGCGGAGATTGTATGTCATGAGAAGTGTGTCCGTGTTCCTTATGGAAACGACGTACTCATCATACAAGGCGAAAGAAGTGGAGTGAAAAATGGATCAAGATTGGAAGTCATCTCATGTATCAGGACCCAAAGATACATTGAGAAGGGATGTCCGGTATTCTTGGTTCAAGTAACACAAAAGGGAGGAGAAGAAGATCGCGAGAAGAAGGTGGAAGATGTACCGATCGTTAGAGACTTTCCGGACGTATTCCCAGAGGATTTACCCGGACTACCACCAGCACGGCAAGTGGAGTTTCACATCGAGCTTACACCAGGAGCCGCGCCTGTTGCTAGAGCCCCATACCGTCTAGCACCGGCCGAGATGACAGAGTTAGCTGAACAGATAAAGGAACTTTCTGACAAAGGTTTCATTAGACCAAGTTCCTCACCTTGGGGAGCGCCGGTCTTATTTGTCAAAAAGAAAGATGGATCCTTTAGAATGTGTATCGATTACCGAGAATTGAATAAGCTGACGATAAAGAACCGCTACCCATTGCCGAGGATTGACGATCTTTTCGACCAATTGCAAGGATCTAGCCTATACTCGAAGATCGATTTAAGGTCAGGATATCATCAACTAAGGGTTAGAGAGGAAGACGTTCATAAAACGGCTTTTAGAACCCGGTACGGACACTACGAGTTCCAAGTTATGCCTTTCGGTTTGACAAACGCACCTGCGGTATTCATGGATCTCATGAACCGAGTTTGCAAACCATACTTGGACAAGTTTGTGATTGTATTTATCGATGACATTCTTATCTATTCTCGTAATGAAGAGGAGCACAAGGAACATTTGAAGACCATATTAGAGCTGCTAAGGAAGGAGAAGTTATATGCAAAGTTTTCCAAATGTGAGTTTTGGATAAACACAGTGCAATTCCTTGGGCATGTGATCGACAGCAGTGGTATTCACGTTGATCCTGCTAAGATCGAGGCTGTAAAGGATTGGGCGACTCCAACAACACCCACAGAGATCCGTCAATTTTTAGGTCTTGCTGGTTACTATAGGAGATTCATTGAAGGTTTCTCCAAGATAGCTAAACCAATGACGGAATTGACTCAAAAGGATAAGAAGTTTGAGTGGAAGGAAGATCAAGATTTGGCATTCCAGACGTTGAAGCAGATGTTGTGTGAAGCACCTATACTAGCCCTACCCGAGGGTAATGAAGACTTTGTGGTGTATTGTGATGCATCCATAAAAGGGTTAGGTGCAGTACTGATGCAAAGGAATAAGGTCATAGCTTACGCATCAAGACAACTAAAAGTGCACGAGAAGAACTACACGACTCATGACCTAGAGTTGGGAGCAGTGGTGTTTGCCTTGAAGATTTGGAGACACTACCTTTATGGTACTAAGTGTGTTGTATTCACTGATCATAAGAGTCTACAACATATTTTGAATCAAAAGGAACTCAACATGAGACAACGACGTTGGCTAGAGTTGCTCAGTGATTACGATTGCGAGATCCGTTATCACCCAGGCAAGGCAAATGTCGTGGCCGACGCTTTGAGTCGAAAGGAGAGAGTTCTTAGGGTGAAGGCTTTAATGATGACCATTGACTTAGACCTTCCATCCTTAATTCTCAAGGCTCAGAAAGAAGCAGTCGAGGAAGAAATTCTCAAGACTGAATATGTTGGAGGAATGATAAAGAAGTTGGAAGCACGTTCGGATGGAACGTTATGTCTTGATAATAGGAGTTGGTTACCATGCCATGGTGACCTACGATCCTTGATTATGCATGAGTCGCATAAGTCAAAGTACTCCATACATCCGGGATCTGATAAAATGTATCATGATCTGAAGATGTTGTATTGGTGGCCGAACATGAAAGCGGACATTGCTACATACGTTAGCAAGTGTTTGACTTGTGCCAAAGTCAAAGCCGAACATATGAAACCATCAGGATTATTGGTCCAACCCGAACTGCCAGAATGGAAGTGGGAAAGGATCACTATGGATTTCATTACCAAGCTACCAAAGACCGCAGCCGGATTCGACACGATTTGGGTAATCGTCGACCGACTCACCAAATCGGCTCATTTCCTACCCATCAAGGAGACTGATGGAATGGATAAGTTAGCAAGGACGTACTTGGAGGAAGTAGTCACGAAGCACGGTGTGCCTGTGTCTATAATCTCCGACCGAGACAGCCGATTTACTTCGCAGTTTTGGAAGTCACTGCAGAAGGCATTGGGAACGCAGTTGGATATGAGCACTGCGTATCATCCCCAAACTGACGGTCAAAGTGAACGGACCATTCAAACCCTAGAAGATATGCTGAGAGCTTGTGTGATTGACTTTGGAAATAGATGGGATAGACACCTACCTCTGGTGGAGTTCTCATACAACAATAGTTATCACACTAGCATTAAGGCAGCGCCGTTCGAAGCACTGTATGGTAGGAAGTGTCGTTCACCCGTGTGTTGGGCAGAGGTCGGTGAAGCACAACTCACTAGACCTGAGATCATACACGAGACTACTGAAAAGATCTTTAAGATTAAGAGCCGTATGCAAGCCGCAAGAGATCGACAGAAGAGTTATGCTGATATGCGACGCAAACCTCTTGAGTTTGAAGTTGGTGATAAAGTTATGTTAAAGGTCTCGCCTTGGAAAGGTGTGATTCGCTTTGGAAAGCGTGGAAAGTTAAACCCTCGTTATATTGGACCCTTCAAGATTATAGAGAGGATTGGTCCCGTAGCCTATCGTTTGGAATTACCCCAAGAACTTAGCCGAGTGCATAATGTGTTCCACATTTGCAATCTGAAGAAATGCTTAGCTGACGAAGCACTCGTTATCCCTTTGGAGGAGATTCAACTCGACGACAAACTCAACTTCGTAGAAGAACCAGTAGAAGTTATGGACCGTCAAGTCAAACAACTCAAGCAAAGCCGTATACCTATTGTGAAGATACGATGGAACACGCGTAGAGGTCCAGAATATACGTGGGAACGTGAAGATCAATTTAAGAGCAAGTATCCTCATCTTTTCGCTAATCATCCTACTACAACAACGTCTTGATTTCGTGACGAAATCTCTAAAACATGGGAATACTGTGACATTCGTCAAATTTCCATCTTAATTTATTCATGTAGTACGAGTATTTTAACTGTTTACCGACGAGTTGTCGACATGAATGTGTTAATCATTTTGCTTTGCGGACAAAGCCCTTTTTAGGGAGAGCATATGTAACATCTCGAGTTTTCGCGATTATTAAGTTGAATGCAATACACGAAGTTTGTGAGCGTTTTATATTTTGCCGTACGTTTATTTGATATATTTACTAGATTACGTGACGTCTCGCACAATTGTTTTGTTTTGGGATCGTATGTTAAACGGTTTTAGCGTCGTGTTTATTCAGTCGCGTCTAAACTTAACCATTGTGAACCCGAGTCGAGTTGTATAAGTTGTCACAGCATGTATACATATAACTGAGTATAAACCTTCATTTATATTACCAAGCTTGCCTTACAAGGGTCTCAAATTTCTGTCACATGTCTAAACTACATATAAACTTCATAGTTTATTTCCTCACTAAAGGACAGCACACATGCCTAGTTTACCCCTTTTGGGTATATCACAAGTTAACATTTTCAGCTTGACACTAACCCTAGACTAACAATACAAGTTTATATACAAACCCAAAGTTATCCAATGTCCAAATACAAGTTTATCACTGTCCAAATTACAAACACCAAAAATCTGCACAAGTCTTTTCAAATACAACTTCTGGGTAGAGAGAAGATTAGGTCCAGCTGACCCATCCCGTCCGAACCTGCAAAACCGAAAGTCTTCATCCCGTCCGAACCTGCAAAAACCGAACATAGCATCCCCATTGTGAGTCTTTCGTCTTTTCGTCTTTCCTTATGAAGTCTAGATGTGCTTGTTTTGTACGAACCTGCGAATAAACGAATAATGTGTTAGTCATTGTAATGGTCTTATACTTTTAACTAAAAACTGAAAATTTGTTAAACTTTATAACTAATACAAACATGTTTATGATTTTACTTTTCTGTCAACCAAACCGAGACCCGATTTAGACCAAACCGAGACCCGACTTAGAACCAAACCGAGACCCATGTCCAACCAAACCGAGACCCAATCAAGAACCAAACCGAGACCCAAACAAGAACCAAACCGAGACCCAATCAAGAACCAAACCGAGAATCAAATCAAACCAACCAAGTTTTACTTACTGCCAAAATTATCAACAATTATTACCAACCAATCCAAATGTCTTAACCAAGTTTTATTTTACAGAAACACTAAAAACCATTAATCATGCCGCGGGTATAGAAACCCCATTTCAAATCGAAACCCTAATTATTTTAAAACCTTTTTAAACATTAAATTAGCACTTTTCACATTTCAGAAACATCACATAAACATGAGTAACAGTCGAATATAAAAACCCCCAATTTCATAAAAACCCTAGATCGAATTTTTATTAATTAAAACGTTAATTAAACCTAATCTAAACCCAAACCCCATATTTAATTTAATTGAAAATGAGTTATACAAAAACCCCCAAATGACCGAAACCCTAATTTTTATAAACTGATTTTATATTGAAATTTGTTTGATTTTATAATAGAAAACGTCAATTAATTATGTTTAAACCCGAGTTTGATGAAAACCCCCAAATATTTCAAAACCCTAAATTCATTGATTTTAATCCGAGAATCATATGATTCACAACAAGTTTATACGAGTCAATCAAACCCACTGATCTTTATTAAATCGAAAATCAATTAACTTTTAAAAGAAATAAAGGAAAAACAAACTTATCTTGATTCTGGCTATTGATTCACGAAATCGTAAGGAAGAACACATCAGAAAACCCAATCGGTTTGATGTGGGGATTAAACCCCACATCTCACGCGATCTAAACACCTCAGACCACCACACATGATTGTTATATCCCAAATGATTAGATATTAGCCATGGAAAAGGATTGAACCGATCTAGATTCAAGAGAGAGAGAGTTGGGGCGGTGGAGATAATATCGAGGGAGGAGAGAGAGTTAACTCTCTGTTATGGGAGTTGTGGGTGTTAAACACGTTATTTACTCCCTCCGTTCCTTGTTTAGTCCGCCAGTGGGCCGGGCCGGGTCTAATGACCTTGGGCCGGGTTTGTGTGTAAAGGTTTTGGACCCAACTTGGGCCTTGTGTGTTTATTTGTTTAGTTATAAGCCCAAAACGAATTTTGTAAATTTAAATTATAATTTAACCCGTGAAACCCGACCATTTAATAAACCGACTTTTATTTATCGTACTTTTCCGTAAATCATACTTTTCATAAACGTATGGTTTCGTCAAGCACAACTAGGGTGTCGTGTCATTTAATAATATAATTATTCGTATCGTAACTCGATTCTCATAATTAATTAGGTCGCGGCTAGCGTAACCGTACTCTCGAGCTATTTTATCTTCGTTCTCTTTGCTGAATTAACGAGGTGAGTTTATAGCCCCATACTTTACTATTTTCACTGCTTTTTAGGGTGAGACATTGCTTGATTTTAACGTGTGAACACAAGTGCATTTACTGATTTGTATATTAGTCTAAGTCCCACTAAAAACCCAGTTGCTTTGGCCCGTGAATCGTGAACCGTTAATTACTTTGTGTAAGCGCGAATGTAATGGATAGATCTATCAGGATTGACGTCCCTGTCTGTCTTGTCCAACAAGGGGACAAGCGGGCACAGTTTCATTTGAATCTGATATAGGATGTCGTGGGTTTAGGCATCTAGTTTGGGCTACATTTATATGATTATACTGCCGGTGTTGTTAACGCTTCGGTGTCACGAGCTTAGACTGTAATAAATACTTTTGGGATGACTTTGTATCTGTTATATTGTCATCACATTTGGGAAAATCTTGTGGTTCATTAAACATTTCCACTTAGCTAAACCTATGAACTCACCAACTTTATGTTGACACTTTAGCAATGTTTTTCTCAGGTATTAAGAAGGAAGATGCTAAATGAGGTCTCATGCATTGCCGTCATTTCTTTGAAACAACGATCATTTGTACCATTTGAGAAAACTATGTTTTGTAACCGTATTCAGTTTATGCTTCCGCACTTTGTTAAAACTATTTATTTTATTAATTACAAGTGATCTATTTTCCGAACGTCTCATTTAGAGGTCGTTCTTTGTGACTATGTGCGTATGATAATCATGACGTCACCACTCCTTTGTCGCCATTATACTCTGATATTTTGGGAGTGTGACAATAACTAAATAAATTGCCTGAGCATTATATACAAGCACGACCAGTTTATGTACTCGTTACGAAGGTACCGTAACCACGGCACTAGAGGCACCGGTGTCGTGACTCACATGCAGGAGAGTGATATCCTGCATCGTCCCACTCATGTTCCGTTTGGCCATTTTTATAAGTATGTTTAGTGTGGCGTATGGATGCATCCTAGGCTTATCAGTTTACAAGTTATCAGGGTGAATGTGGTGTGTGCTCTACATCCTTCACATTGGAGCTGATCCCTCCACCCAGCACAGTTATTTAGAGGTCACCCCTCTACAGTTATTTAGAGGTCACCCCTCTAATAGCATGACGAGGTCACCCCTCCATGTATTCATGCACGTTGATATATTTCATGACCTATATGAGCTCTTTGGCAGTTAAATTACAGTTTTCATGATTAAACAACAGACTTTCAGCATTTACATGAACATGATGCTTTTAGAATAAACCAGTTTCTTACCAATTACAAGTTTATTACATGTCACCAGGTTTCCCAGGACTTACATTATTCCGCTGCATTTTCATTATTATGCTTTCATATCAGCCTTCACATATGTTATGCTATTCCATGTTATTGTATATATCCGCACACTGAGCGTCTCACTCAGCCGTTTTCTCTTTACATGTCCCCAAACGGCAGGTACACAAGGTCAGGAGCATAGGAAGGGTTATACATAGGATGGGAGCTATTTTATGTTCTGTTCTTTCTGCATTACTTTCACTTTATGCTATGTTTATGAGTTTATGTTGGGGACCGATGTTTGATTCCGGTTATCCCTTATGGTCATGTAATGTTTTAGGAGATTTACCTTATGCTTTGATATTACGCCATGATTATCCTGTGACATTCCATTTATCCAAATGGGGTGTTAAAGCTGGATTAAGTTGTTCCTGCTCGCGTGTGAGAACCATCTGACAGTATAACATAAAAAAATACATGATTAAACTGATCAAAACATAATATATATACATGAAAAAAAAAATTATACCAATAAATCATGAGAAAAATTTTATGTAGGAAAACTAGTATATGAATGCATGATGTAGTTTTATGAAAACCTTTATATGCGCGAGAGTGAACGCCTATGGTCAGTTCACTCAAAACAAAAGACATGGCGAGGGGACCCCAATGGGTCGGTCCCAAAGTTAAAAGTTTTGATAAAAGCACATGCGACTAAATAGGGCCAGTCCTGTACCAACCATTACTTAGTCATAAACCTGCGACAATGACATATATATGAATGCATGAAAACAATGAATGCATGAAAATCGGCCGTCAGTTCTAGGAAGACCATAGTGACTACCCACTAATCACAGGTCGTGTTTTGAGAGACTACAGGTCAAAACCTTCTCAGGTACCATAATTGTAACACCCCATTTTGGTTAATGGAATGTCACGCGTGATTATGGCATGTCATCAAAGCATACAAGGATAAATGTCTTAAACATTACATGACCATAAAGGAAATACCGGAAACAACATCGGTACCCCAAAGTAAAAGCTCATCACACACAAACATAAGTACTGTAAAGGAAAATGACTAAACAATGTCCATGGAAATAAGTAGCAAAATATATAATGAAATGCATAAAGTAATGAAGGCAAGTAAGCTTCCAATCCATATGTACCTACGCTTAGAATCTACGAGCGCCCTTGAGTACCTGCCGTTTTGGGAAACATGAAAGGAAAAAAGGCTGAGCATAACGCTCAGTGCGCGGATATACAAACATAGCATGAACAATATAGGCATATACAACATATATCAGCGGAATTGATTAAGTCTTGGAAAACCTGGTATAACTTATTAAAACTGGTTTTATAGTTTGAAAAGCCTTATGTTTATCTTATGAAAACTGTTTAACATGTTAACCATTAAGCCAATATAGGTCATGAAATATCAACGTGCATGAATACTTGGAGGGGTGACCTTATCATGCAATTAGAGGGGTTGCCTCTAATTAATATAAGTTTGGGTAGGAGGGATCAGCTCCTTGTGAAGGATGCAAGGCACACACCACATTCACCTGAATAATTTGTTAAAAACAAGTAACCTAGGATGCACCCATACGCCCCACATGATAACATAATAATATGGCCAAAAGCTTAAAGGGACGCCACGAGCTATCACTCCGCCGTGGTGAAGTCATAACACTGGTGCCTCCAGTGTTATGGTTATGGTACCTCCATAACTAGGTGAAACTGGTCATGCATGTATATGGCTTAGGCATTTAATTAAACATAAGCAAATCAAAACATATAAAACACATACTGGGAAAAACAGTTGGCTGCATACGGGGAATCCTAATAAGGAAAGAATGTCCATACAGAAAGGACGGAGAATCCGTACCTTGTGTCCAGTGAACGAAGAAGACGAACGGAAGAGAGTCCTACTTCGATCTCACTAATGCTACATAAATAATATACGTGTATAAGTGTTCTGATTACTGTGTACGTAACTGGTTCTATATCATGTCTTAACTTGTTTTATATGTTCATGTCTTGTTTTACTGATCTTAACGTTATGTTGTGTTTATCATGTATTCTGGATATTCTGATTAAGTATTTCTTGTATTTCTTGTATTATTATACTTGTTGTGTAATAATAACTAACTTTCTAAAAATAGCAGGTTTCCTAAAATAGAAAGTTTCTAAAAATAGAAAGTTTCCAAAAATAGAAAGTTTCCAAAAATAGAAACTTTCCAAAAATAGAAAGTTTCCATAAATAGATTAACTGCTTAAAATAGATAAGTTTCTAAAAATAGAAAGTTTCCATATTTAGAAATAAGCTGGATTATTAAGCTAATAAAATAAGCTTAAGTTTTACTGATTAAATATACTAAGTCATGTGATTAATAATATAGTTTATTAATTAATGCATGTAAATTAAATAAACTATATGTTATAAGATTTAATTAAATATAACATGATTTAATTAATTTAAAGTGTATATAATACTTAGGTTAAGACATGTATTAATATTTATATTAATATAACCTAAGTCATGATAATTACTTAATTATATGTCATGTTTAATAATTAATTAATTACTTTAGTCTAAATTTCATAATTAAATAATTAGTTTAAAATCATGTATTATTAATAATAATAATAAACCTAAGTCATGTTTTAATTATATTAATTATATGTCATGACAAATTAATTTAATTAACTTATAAAAATAAAATGCTTGTAAAAATAATAAACCGAACCCATGTATTATTTTATTAAAAACATGTCGTGAACCGGATTCGTAAACCCGTGAAACGGCCCGAATCAAAACCCCACCGAAAACAGCGGCAAACGGGGCCATGCCGGTTGCCCCTGCCTTCGGTTTACTGCCACCGGGTGTGTGCAAGTGGTCTTGCCCTTGCTCGGCTAGCCGCTGACCCACGGGTTCCCACCGACTGTGTGTCGGTGGTTTCCCCCTGCTTGCCCGCGGTTCCTCCTGCTTTCCAAAAATAGCCACCGGCTGATGCCGTTGGTTGGGGCTTTGGCTGCCGCGAATCAAACCAAACACAAGACACCCCCGGCGTGAGTCGGGGTGCCTTGCCCATGCTACCGACTGTGACCCAACGCCACCGAGACCTTTGTCTCGTGTGGTGGTGCGAACCAAGCGACACCGAGAGTCGTGGGACTCTCAGTTGTTTGGCGGCCGAACATCGATCCCGAAAACAACCCAAATAATTTACCCCCATGATTATTAACATGTAATTAATCTTGTTTATTTAAACTCCCATGATCATACATGCATAAAACATAAAAAGAAAATAAAAGAAGGGTTTTCGGATTACCAGAACACGTGGAATCAATAAGGAATGAACGCACGAACACGTACTAATGATCTGTTAAGCAAAAATCAAATGAACACCCCTTGTTCTTGTGGTAGCCGCCGGCCAAGGAAGAAGAAGGAGAGGTTAGGGTTTTTTATTTTCTAAGATTTTTCATGTGAATGAATATTGTTTCCCAATTTTGTTATTTAGCAAAATTAAACATGGGTTGGGCCCCTTTTCTTCCTTTTTGCCGCGGCTATGAGGGCCCACCAAGGGAAACCCGTAGTTTTTCGTGTTCTAACATTTTACGTGTTCCCGTGCTCGTATTTACGTGACGTTATTATTAATGTTCGTGTTATTATATATACTTGTACGTAGTCGTAATAATAGTTACGTAATTACATAATAATATGCTCGTGATTATCTGTGTTCATGTTTTCATGTTCGTGATTATAATTATTGTTGGTAATAATTATCGTGCATTAATACATACTTAATACTTATCGTATAATAATACGTACGTAATTTTTGTAATTAATATTCGTGAAACGTAACCATGTTATAAAAGGAATGTTTTAATCATGTACGTACGATTATAAGTGTACTGTTCATGGTAAAAGCATGCGGGTTTTACATAAACTTAGTGTTGGAGTACCCTTCAGGTACTTGAAGATTCTTTTAACAGCAGTAAGATGTGATTCTTTGGGGTCGGCCTGATATCTTGCACATAAGATTGTTGAGAACTAGATATCAGGCCGTGTTGTTGTTAGGTACATTAATGATCCAATCATGCCCTGTAAAGGGTTTGATTCACTGATTTACCATTTTTATCAAGATATAAGTTGTTTGGGGGAACCGTAGGAGTCTTTATTGAAGCACACTCAAAGATATCATACTTCTTGAGTATCTCCCTGGTGTACTTTTCTTGACAGCCAGAGATTCCTTTGTCCCCCTGTTTGATTTGAAGTCTAAGAAAATATGTTAACTCATCCATCATACTCATCTCAAATTTATTTATCATAAGTTTTTCAAACTTTTTACAAAGCTTATAATCAGTAGATCTGAATATAATTTCATCAACATATATTTGAATAAGGAGAACATCCTCCTTGGTCTTGAAGATAAATAATATGTTGTCTATCTTACCCCTGACAAATTTATTTATAATTAGATATGTATATAGAGTGTCATACCATGCCCTTAGTGCTTGTTTAAGTCCATAGAGGGCTTTGTCAAGTTTGCAGACATAGTTAGGGAACTTAGAACTCTCAAAACTAGGAGGATGGGATACATAAACTTCCTCAGTGATCTTTCCATTAAAGAAAGCACTTTTCATATCCATTAGAAACACCTTGAAGTTCATGTAGGTGACATAGGAAAGGAAGATCATGATGGCTTCCATTCTTGCTACAGGGGAAAAGGTTTCTTCATAGTCAATGCCTTCCATTTGACCAAACCCCTGAATAACAAGCCTAGCCTTATTTTTGACAACATTTCCACTTTCATCCTTCTTGTTTTTGTACAACCGTTTTGTGCCAAGAACGGATTTACCCCAAGGGATAGGAACAAGTTTCCATAAAAATTTCTTGAGCAATTGATTGAGTTCTTCTTGCATAGCATCAACCCACCCTAGATGTTTCAAGGCCTTTGAAACCTTTTTAGGTTCGATCTCAAAGAGAAAGTCTGCAAACAGACACTCATGAGCTAAAGCAGCAAAGAGTTGAGCAGCTTGACTACGAGTGAGCATCCCCTCAGATACATCATCAATTATGTTTACAAGTTCTAAATCTTGACTTCTTGACCATCTGCCTTGAGGACGTAGGTGAGAACTTGTAGATAATTGATGATTATCAGGGACTAGGTTATTAGTACAAAGTACTAATGGTTCAATCTTTACTAAGAGATTTTCAGTGGTTGGTAGGCTATGTGTTAATTCATCTGACCCCTTAGTCCTTGAGGTGCTAGGAGAATCATTTGATTCTTCAGGATGAGTAGTTGGGGTAACTACATTAGGAACAGATTAGCTATTTATCAGGTACGTAATTGACCTATTGTTGGGTGAGACGTGGAATGAAATATCAACATCAGTTGGGTGAGACGTGGAATGAAATACTCATTGGGAGGGTAGATTGATGAGTTTTTATTCCTATCATCCACTGATTGATTTGTGAAATTGATGGCATCTATACTTTCATCAAATGTAACATGAAAAGTTTCCTCAACCTGTTGTCTCTTTGTATTAAAGACCCTAAAGGATTTAGAGACTAAGTAGTATTTAAGAAAATATCCATCATCAGCTTTTGCATCAAATTTGCCTAGATGATCCTTTTGATTGTGAATAAACACAAGACATCCAAGCACATGAAAGTAGCTGATATTTGGAATCCTTTCCCTGAAAAGTTCATAAGGATTCTTATCATGTCTTTTGACTATATACTTCTGCTCTGAGTATAGCAACAAATTTTTACTGCTTCGTCGAAAAGTATTTTGAAAGATTGGAGCAATTGAGCATAATCCTTGCAACTTCAATGAGAGTTTTATTTTTCTTTTCACCCATTTTGTTCATGTGTGTAAGGAGAAGAGAAGTTCTAAGAAATTCCTTTTTCATCACAAAAAATCTCAAGCTCTTGGTTCTGAATTAAGTCCCATCGTCAGTCCTGATTTTTTTAATCTAGTGTCATTTTGATTTTCTACTTTCCTGATGAAGGACATAATGAATTCAAGAACCTGACTCTTTTTCTTTTAGAAAATATACCCATGTGTATCTTGAGTATTCATCAATAATGACTAAGGTATATTTCTCATGATTTATGGACATTGGACTTATAGGTCCAAAGAGATCCATATGAAGTAGGTGAAGACACTTCTTGAATAAGAAGTTTTGTTTTGGCTTGATAGAGGCTCTCTTGTGTTTACCCTTTTTCACAGGCTGAACAGGGTTTATCCTTTGAGTACACAAGATAAGGTAAGCCAAGAACTTTGTTTTGTTTAGCATGTTTTTTGATGTCTTAAAAATTTAAGTGTGACGTCCTGTTCTGCCAAAGCCAGTTGACAGAGTATGAGGCTTTAACAAAGAAGCATGCCCCTAAGGAAGTCACATATGACATATTTAGGACATATACATCATTCCTTCTTAGGGCAGTCAACACAATTTCTTTATTGGCGTTGAATATTGTTCCTTGGTTGTCATCAAACTGAATGATGTATTTGGCATCACACAACTGACTAATACTTATGAGATTATATTTCATACCATTTACGAAGGCTACTTTTTAGATAACTATTCCACCACATTTGTTAGAAATACGTTTTAACGTATATTAGAAGTATCGGTCACTCCACAATATTATTTATGTTGTAATAGCTCGTAGTTAGTGTTACTTATTAAGTTAAGTAAGAAACCGACCCATGGGCTTGTCATGGGTCGGCCCAAGCCCATATAAGGGCCTTGGATATAAATACCCCTTTCCACCATGGAAAGGGGTTGGTTGTTGATTTTCACTTAGTTCATTTGAATAAAAAGACATAGTTTCTCTCTCACTTTCTCTCTCTAGTTTCTCTCTCTAGAAATCATCAACCCACTTCATAGATTCATAGGTTATCAATATTCTACAATTGGTATCAAGAGCCATGGGGTGATTTAAGGTAAAGATTAGTGTTGTTTTTTAGTTCTTAAGGGTATTAGTGATTTTTTTAGAAAAATCAACATTAAATCTTGAAATTTTTGGTGTTTTTGTTGTTGGGATTAGTAGATAAGTGTTGGGCTTAGCTTATTTTGGTAGAAATCATAAAACTTTTTGTGGTTTTTGATCAAAAATCGGGTTTAAAATCGTTCGAAGGTTGCTTTTTTGGTCTCGAAGTGTTTTTGTTTCCAGGTTTATTCCGAACAGCCAAAAATTCTGAACAACCAATTATTCAGAATTGCCAAACATTCTGAATAGCCAACATATTCCGAATAGCCAAAATATTCCGAACAACCAAACATTCCGAATAGCATCTCATTCCGGATAGTGTATTATTTCGGATAGGGTATTATTCCGAATAGGGCTATATTCCAAATAGGGCTATATTCCGCATAGGGCTATATTCCGCATAGGGCTATATTCCGCATAGGGCTATATTCCGAATAGGGCTAAATTCCGAATAGGGTTATATTCCGAATAGGGGTAGTATTCCGAATAGGGTTGGACTCCGAATAGGGTATTATTCCGGATAGAGTATTATTCCGAATAGGGTTTTTTTCGACGATTTTTAGTGGATTTAATCTTGGCTTCTTACACTCTTTACTTCAACAACACAAAACAATTCATAACCTTACTTCACTGCTCGATCAACTGATAATCTTTGTCTCTTTGAAGTGATCAAAATGAATCCGAATTCATTAATTCCTCAGATGACATCACTTACCGACATTTCCGTCATTACGGGAACGGATAATGGCCCTCCAATGCTCATTAAAGAAGTCTTTGAAGCATGGCAAGGCCATATGATGTCATACCTTAAGGGAAAATCGGTATATGGGAGGCTTATGGTCAAGTCAATTCTTAATGGTCCACTTGATTATGGTACCATCGTGGTTAACAATGTGACTCGACCACGAGAATTTGAAGAACTTACACCAGCTCAACAACTCGTTGCCGATGCAGATGAAAAGGCTCTTCAAACCATTCTCCAAGCTCTTCCACATGATATCTATCGAATGGTAAGTCAGTATACGGTGGCAAAGGATTTATGGGAACGTTTAAAGGTGTTGCTACAAGGTACGTCTCTTACCAAACAAGAAAGGGAATGTCAGTTGTATGATCTGTTTGATAGATTCACGTACAGCCCAGGGGAAACGCTTCACGACTATTACTTCAGATTCACTACTCTCATGAATGATCTGAATGTATACAATCTCATGATTGCTCCATTCCAGGTTAACACCAAATTTTTGAATACTTTACCTCAAGCTGAATGGGGTGAGTATATTACCGATGTTAAGTTAACCATGGATTTGCATAAGTGCAATTTGGATCAACTATATGCTTTTCTTCAGCAGCATGAGAAACATGTGATCATGCACCGTTCGCCTCGAGGTATGTACCCTAATTCCTTAGCTTTGATGGTGAATCAACCAAGCTTGTCACACAACAACACTCCTTATATCTTGGGACATCAAGCCTATCATCCATCACCTTACATGACACCTACCTTTCCCCAATACTCGATTCTACCGCAACCACCCACCTCACATCAGCAACAATATCGGTTTAATGCACCTTCACCACAATATGCTTCACAACCTCATCAAGCAAGCATTGCACCTTATGCTCAGTCTTCATATTCTTCTTATCAAGAGAATGCAGCATATCCAACAAGCTACCCTGACCACATGAGTATTCCCTCTAGTGATTATGCAGCTCAACAAGATCAAGCAATGTATTGTGATGATGATGAAGTCCCCATTCCTGTGTTCAAACAAGGAACTGACCCAGCTGAAGTGTTAACCACTATGTCTGCTTATCTCACAAGGACATTAAGCAAACGAGGATTTAGAGGACCAGCTCCTACTAACAATCAGCTGAGAAATTCATCCAATTCTCGCCAACAAGCTACTATTGAGAATGGCAGGGTAATGGTTCAACCTATTCAACCTTATCAGGGGAGACCTACTACATCAACCACCAATGCACGCACGGTCAATCCTGCTCCAATGGTCAACACTCCTCCACGGGCTAATTCCACAGGCAAGTTGAGAATGATTACATGCTACAACTGCAAGGAAGAAGGTCACATGTCCAGGGATTGCAAGAAACCCAAGAGGAGAAGGGATGGTCAATGGTTTGCAGAAAAGATTTATCTGGTGAATGCTCAGGCACAAGGAAGGGAACTTGATGAAGAGGAGCTTGCATTTCTTGTTGATCCAGGGATTGCTGAACAAGACGTTGTCACCACACAGAATGCAACATACCAAGCAGATGATCTTGATGCGTATGGATCAGACTGTGATGAACTTCAATCTGCACAAGCAGCTGTAATGGCAACTATCTCCAGCTTAGGGCCAGAAAAGAGATCTGAGGTACTTATTAATACCACTGATAATACCACTGATGCTAGTATTCAACCACATCAAGTTGTGCAAGAGAGTGCTGATTCGAATGAGTCTTCGGTGGTGAGTCTTTCAAATGAGGAGACAATCAATGATAGTAATATCAATGTGAGTTCCCAGACTTTGAGTGAATCACAACCGGGAGCCATTTCGCATACGCATACTCCTGATCAACAAGATTTGGTCATGGTTCCTGCTACATTACTTAGCCAAATGAATGTTGCACTCTTAGAAACCCTAGCTAAGAATAAGAATTTGTCTGATGAGCTTGCCTTAAGCAACAAGAAAGTTCACACTTTGGAATTAGTGCCTTCGTCTAGTGTTCTAACAAATCCCGAATATGATCATTTTCGAAACAAACAAATGGGTCATTTGCAAGAAATTGAAACCTTAAGAGCAGATCTTTCTAACGAACTTAAAGAAAAAGAGTTAGTGGTCACTAATTTTCAAAAACTTCAAACGGATTTTGAATTACTCGAGTCTAAGAAGAATGAAATGGAAATTAATGCGGCTAATAAGATTAGAAGTCTAGATTATTTGCTTTTAAGACAATACCCTGCCTCTCAACTAGTGCACTTATTTGATGCTTCGTTTAGAGAATTTAACTTATCACGTCAAAAAGGCCTTCCCCCTAACCCACGGTATGCAAAACAAGCTTTTAACCATAGTCCAAGACTTTATAATGCAACCCAATTAGGATTGGTCTTAGACCCGATTGTTATTTTCGATGATCGCACCAATAAGGATCTAGTTGATGAGAATCGGTCATATAATTTTGCAAAATATCCTGATTATGATTATTTTAAAATGAATCAGGAGCTTGCTAAAACGGATTTTAGAATTCGCTTCCATATGGACAAAGATCTCATTACAGCACCAACCTACATGTTGAATGAAGAAAACCCTAGTACACTTCCTACACTTGTCAAAATGGAAGGTCCTAAGGAAATTCCAAAGGATCTTCCACCTGTTAGCACTATATGGTTAAACTTGCAAGAGATTAATCAATACTTTACTAATTTTGACAAGGTCATTTTGGAATGTACGACTTCAAATGGCCTAAACGCCGGAGAATGGGCTTTCGAACACATGAACGAGGTGTTTAAGAATGAGATCAATCCATTTGTCGAAAGTCTAAAAGGAAGTTTTGCATCTCTTAAAGAAAATCTTGAGTTTGAAATTGGAGAAGTTCAAAAAGTGTTTTATGAAATGGACACCGCTTACGAACTACAACTAATTGAAAAGGAAAAGATTTTATCCGAATATGACCGATTCTTGTTCCAAGTAATTTCGTGTGATGTACTTACTACTGTAAATGTTAATTATTCGAATGAGCTTACATCCGCTATGATTAACTGTGATGCTGTGAATATATGTGATGATGTGTGTGTTCTCTCTGTAAATGTTGCTGATACTGTAAATGAGGTAGATAATCATTCTTGTCACGAATCTAACGCTGAGTTTTTAAAGCTACAAGATTCCTACAATTTACTTTCAAAACGCTTTAATCAACTAGAACAACATTGTATATCTTTAGAATTAAAACAACAAACTCAAAATGAGGATCTTTTGATAACAAATAGTTGTGAAAACGGTGTTGAGACGAGTGACAAGATGAATGCAATAGTTAAGGCATTAGAGGAAGAGATTATGAGATTGAAGAGAGATGTGTCATCA
Organism: Glebionis coronaria; assembly: GCA_025667525.1. Lineage (NCBI taxonomy): Eukaryota > Viridiplantae > Streptophyta > Magnoliopsida > Asterales > Asteraceae > Glebionis > Glebionis coronaria. The sequence goes on from JANFOE010000298.1 coordinate 155,879, forward strand.
AATGAAACACTAAAATTGGAACTAGAGGCTGTAGAGTCTAAAAACCAGGACTTAGAAATTAGACTTTCGTCTATTCTAGGGGAGATGGATCGTGCAAGACAGGGAATGTCCAAACTTTATGGTTCACTAGAAGAACGCTTCGCTTTTAATGCGGCACAGCAACAATCTTATGTTGAACAATTGAACCAAAAATGTGAGGAAATCTCTGACTTAAACATCCTGCTCATTGACAAAAACATGGTTTTGGCCGAGTTAAAGGAGACACTTCTTCTCACCCGACAAGAAGTTGTTAATAACTTAGCTACCAACTCTGCACCGTCCTCTAGTGCTCCAACAACCAAGTCAGTAGTGCTTTATAAGAACCCGCTCCATAAGAGAAACCCGGTTACCTACGATGATTATATGAGGAATGCCATTAAGCATGTAGATCTTGTTAGGGATATTTTAGACGATCTTTATGCCTTAGATCCCTCAAGTACTATTATTCGGCTCATGAATATATTAAGCGAGTTCAATATTGCTTAGCATATTTGCAATACATAGGTAAACCAGGTTCTGCACTACTCACTAATAGACCCATTGCATTAACTCCATTCAATAAGACCCCAGGAGCAAAACCGTCATTGACACCATCAAGTAAAGCACCTTTAAAATCTGTTGCTAATGTTCCCACTTTGCCTTCTACAGGATTAAAAGAGTCTACTAAGGCTAAAGGATCGCCACTCAAGAAAGATAAGATCAAGCCCTCTACTAGTAGTACCAACAAGAAGAAAGTAGAAGCTCACCATAGGAATGTTAGTTCAGTTTTAAATAAAAAGAATCATGTTAAGACTAAACGCTCTGCGCCTGTGCAGAAGCCTAAACCATTTATGAATTCTGATTTGAAATGTTGGAATTGTAATGAATGTATGTTTTCCCAACGTCATGATTTGTGTCTTATTGATCATGTGAATGAAATGAATGCCATTAGGAATAATCTAGAATGGAAGCCAACTGGTAGAACTCGTGCCCAAGTTGGCTGGCAATGGCGTCCCACTGGTAGGACCTTTACATTAGATGGAAAAATGTGCCCTTTAACTAGGAATGCATCCATTGAGGTTAGGTCTGAGCGTCCTTTAGTTAGGCACACTAGCACTCAAGTATGGAAACAGCGCCCTTTAATTAGGTCAGCCCCCACTATAGTGCCTATCAGTGAAGAAATACCTCAGGATTTAAGCCAACTAGAATCTACACCACCAACTAGGAAGAAGAAGGCTAGGAAATCTAAGAAACCTAAAGTTAGCAAATCTAAGATTATTAAATCTGTACCTACTAATAACAAGGAACATTCAGATTCCGATACCTCTACATTGTCCTCGTCTGGTGATATTTTCAGGTGGTCCAAATCATCCTCTGGTATTTGGACTCCGGTTGTTCAAAGCATATGACCGGAGATCGCTCGATGCTCCGAAATTTCGTCAGCAAGTTTCTTGGAACGGTTAAATTCGGTAATGATCATATAGCAAAGATAATGGGGTATGGTGAATATCAGATTGGAAACGTTACGATTTCAAGGGTATACTATGTAGAAGGTCTTGGTCATAACTTATTTTCAGTAGGACAGTTTTGTGATTCCAACCTAGAGGTTGCTTTTCGACAACATACTTGTTTCATCCGCAACTTGGAAGGAAAAGACTTGTTGAAGGGATCTCGTGGTGCAAATCTTTATACGTTGTCCCTACAAGACATGATGGCCGCCTCTCCAGTATGTCTTCTCTCTAAAGCATCTAAAACCAAGTCATGGTTATGGCATCGCAGATTATCTCATCTTAACTTTGATGCTATTAATCATCTGGCTAAAAACGAATTAGTTCGTGGTCTTCCAAAGCTCAAATTTCACAAGGATCATTTATGTTCCGCGTGTTCAAGGGGGAAAAGTACCAAGAAATCATACAAGCCCAAAGCTGAAGACACCAATCAAGAAAAACTTCATCTTTTGCATATGGATCTTTGTGGGCCAATGAGAACTGAAAGTGTGAGCGGTAAGAAATTTATTCTTGTCATTGTGGATGATTTCTCCAGGTTTACATGGGTTAGATTTCTACGTACAAAGGATGAAGCACCGAAGGCTAACATCACTTTTCTGAAATTCATTCAGGTACGTTTGAATACTACTGTCCGCCGTATTCGTACAGATAATGGAACAGAGTTCGTCAACCAGACTCTTCGTGCTTATTATGAAGATGTTGGTATTTCACATGAAACATCCGATGCACGCACTCCACAACAAAATGGTGTCGTTGAAAGACGGAATCATACGCTTATGGAAGCTGCTAGGACTATGCTGATTTATGCGAACGCTCCATTGTTCTTGTGGGCAGAAGCTATATCTACTGCATGTTTCACCCAAAACCGTTCTATCATTCGGAAACGCCATGGAAAAACACCTTACGAGCTTCTACATGACCGTAAACCCGATGTTTCATTTTTTCATGTGTTTGGTGCTCTTTGTTATCCAAACATTAATAGTGAGAACTTGAGCAAGCTTCAACCGAAAGCCGATATAGGTATTTTCATTGGTTACTCACCCTCCAAGAAAGCATACCGAATTTACAACCGTCGTCTTGGTAAGATCGTAGAAACTATGGATGCAGATTTCGATGAGCTGACAGTGATGGCTTCTGAGCAACGCAGCTCTGAACCCGCGCTTCATGAGATGGGAACTGGTGCTATTAGCTCCGGATTAATTCCCAATAATCCTACTTCTACATCATTTTTACCACCTACAAGGCCCGAGTGGGATAAACTGTTTCAACCGTTGTTTGATGAATTCTTTGATCCCCCAAATGATGAAGTTCCAACACCTGTAGTGACAGCTCCAATCCCTGAAGTTGTTGCTCAAGCAAATGAAGCTTTATCTAATGCATCTTCAATTAACATTGAACCGGATGCACCTTTACCAAGTGATTCTCAAACTACACCTGAATCATCACCCTTACTTGTGCCTAATGATGTTGAAGAGGATTCTATTGATCACGATTTAGAATATGCTCACCTACAAGAGCTTCCCTTCTTTGGTGTAGCGATACCTGAAAACCCTTCAGCCGCGTCTACCTCAGAAGAAGCTCCTTCTATTGTTCACTCCAGACCACCTAGGATTGAAAATCATAGCACCAAATGGACAAAAGATCACCCAATTAGGAATGTCATTGGAGATCTAGATCGACCAGTCTCTACACGCCATCAATTACAAGAGAGTGCACTCTATTGCTACTTTGATGCATTTCTCTCCGAAGTTGAACCTAGAAATTGGCAACAGGTTATGACTCAATCATCTTGGATTGAAGCCATGCAGGAGGAACTAAATGAATTCCAAAGACTTGAAGTATGGGAATTAGTTCCTCTCCCTGACAAGGTTAACATCCTTACTTTGTTATGGGTTTATAAGGTTAAACTCGGCGAGATGGGTGCAGTATTGAAGAATAAGGCTAGATTGGTTGCTAGAGGATATAAACAAGCCTTGGGTATAGACTTTGAAGAATCTTTTGCTCCTGTTGCAAGATTGGAGGCTATTAGACTATTCCTTGCGTATGCTGCTCATATGAACATGATCGTCTATCAAATGGATGTGAAGACGGCATTTTTGAACGGTGAACTAAGGGAAGAAGTCTATGTTAGTCAGCCGGATGGGTTCGTTAGCACGGAGTTTCCTAATCATGTGTACAAGCTTAAGAAGGCTCTCTATGGGTTGAAACAAGCTCCACGCGCGTGGTATGATCTCCTTTCAACATATCTCATTTTGGAAGGCTTCTCCAAAGGCAAGGTGGACCCCACTCTATTCACTCTCAAAGAGGACAACGACATGATTCTGGTACAAATTTATGTTGATGATATAATATTTGCTGCCTCTAACATAGAATTGTCCAAACGCTTTGAGAAGATAATGTCCACACGCTTTCAGATGTCAATGATGGGAAAAAATTCATTTTTCTTAGGATTACAAATTTCTCAGAATCCCAGAGGCATCTTTATTAATCAATTCAAATATGCTCTTGAATCTTTAAAGAAATATAACTTTGAAAATTGTGACCCCGTGGACACTCTAATGGTGGAGAAACCCAAGTTAGATGAAGATAGGAATGGGACTATTGTGGATCCAAAACTTTACCGTGGGATGATCGGCACCCTTCTCTATCTGACTACTAGCAGGCCTGATTTGCAATTTGCCGTATGCATGTGTGCCCGGTATCAGGCTCGGCCTACCGAAAAGCACCTACATGTTGTTAAAAGGATCTTTCGGTATCTCAAAGAAACACTTCATCGTGGTCTATGGTATCCGAAAGATTCCTCTATTGCTTTAATATCATACGCAGATGCCGATCATGCTGGGTGTCAAGACACGAGGCGTAGCACTTCTGGATCTGTGCAACTCCTTGGAGACAGATTGATCAGTTGGTCTTCAAAAAGGCAGAAAAGCGCTACAATTTCTAGCACGTTGGCTGAATACATCACCATGTCCGGTTGTTGTGCTCAAGTCCTTTGGATGAGATCACAATTAACTGACTACGGTTTGGGTTTCAACAAAATCCCGATGTATTGTGACAACAAGAGCGCCATTGCCCTTTGCTACAACTATGTTCAACACTCCCGCGCCAAGCACATAGACATTCGCTACCATTTTATTAAAGAGCAGGTGGAGAACGGAGTGATCGAGCTGTATTTTGTCACTACTGAGTATCAGCTGACAGATATGTTCACCAAAGCCTTAGATCGAGGACGAATCGAGTTTTTGATCGACAAGCTTGGCATGAAATCCTTCACTCCAGCGACCCTCAAAGAATTGGCAGAAGAATCAGCTGAATAGTGGTGGTAAACTATTCAGGCGTATCCTTTGTTCGTGATCTTGTATATTATCGTATATATTTAAACCTAAAAAGAAAAATACAAAAATATAAAACCAAGAAAAACCATAAAAAAATATAAAACCAAGAAAAACCATAAAAAAATATAAAACCTATAAAAACCAAAAAAAATTATAAAATCAAGAAAAACCAAAAATATTTTTCGTTTTTATATCGGGCATGTCTTTTAGTACGGTAATATTTACGGCTTTAGAAATGTCGATCAATATTGACACGGCGCCATAAATAGAGTCCGTATAAAAGTTGTACATTTTTAAAACATGCCCATTATGGCTTGTAGTTATTTCAGACTGCAACCCGGTTTTCGCATTAAAGTCACGTATTTCCTTGGAAAACGTTGGCTCACAACGGGAATTAATTTTCTCGGGCATGATTTACAAGCCAAATCATGCAAATGGATCAAGTTTACTTTACAACTTGGTCTAACACGAGTTAGTGTACGTCTCAGTGCATTAATTTGTCAAAATAAGAGAAATCTTATTGCCACCACGAATCAATCTTTTCAAGACATTAATTGGAAATGTTTTTATCATTATGTGCCTCGTTAAACAATGACTACAGCTCTTTAAATAGAAAAGGGGTCATCGTTTAAGGGGGAGAAAATGTTAAATCGTCTTCGTCATCAAAAACAAGTCGTCAAAAAGGTTTTGAGGAAAATTAATTAGCTTAATGGTTAATGGTTGGACTGCTTTGGCTGCGTCTTGTAGTTGTTTGTAAGCTTGTCATGAATATTTAAGCTTTGTGTTTGTTAAATAGGTTAAAGTAACTAAGATTCGGGAATTTAACGACTTGAAACAAAAAGAAAAGCAAAGAATTATGATTAAAAAGAAAAGGAAAAGATGAGGGGTGAAAAATGACAATGAGTCAAACTTGTTAAAATTTGACCCAAGTCAAATAACCCCCCCCCCCCCTCGTTTCACTTTCTTTCTTTCTTCTGTTTTCTTCCCCTCCATTAACAAACACACAAACACACACTTGAAGCTATCAAACATCTCTGTTTTACTCAAGACAATCCTTCTCATTCACTCTTAAGGTATAATCGTCAGTTAATTTGTGGAATTTTCCCTTTAAATCAAATCAATTAACTCATTTTAATTAAGATAAATCAAACTAGGGTTTCTGCTTAATTAGGGTTATGTGATTTGGGGGTTTTGCCTGGGTTTCACTCGGAATAGAACAAAACTAAGATAGATGGCCTTTAGAACGCTTAAAACAAACACTCGCGCTTAATTGAAAGATCATTAGGTGTTTTTAAGTCATTCCGAATAAACAGCCAAAAACATTCCGCACAAGTTGTTTATTCCGCATAGAAGAAGTTATTCCGGGTAGATGTTTTATTCCGCATAGAATAATTATTCCGGGTAAAGGTTTATTCCGGGTAGACATTTATTCCGCATAGAAGAATTATTCCGGGTAGACATTTATTCCGCATAGGATGTTTATTCCGGGTAGATGTTTTATTCCGGGTAGACATTTATTCCGCATAGAAGAATTATTCCGGGTAGACATTTATTCCGCATAGGATAATTATTCCGGATAGGCATGCTATTCCGCATAGGAAGATTATTCCGGGTAAGAGTGTTTATTCCGCATAGGATAATTATTCCGGGTAGACAGAATATTCCGCATAGAATGATTATTCCGGGTAGGCTGAATATTCCGCATAGAATGATTATTCCGGGTAGGCTGAATATTCCGCATAGAATGAATATTCCGGGCAGGCATGTTTATTCCGCATAGGCTGTTTTTTCCGCATAGGGTGACTATTCCGCATAGGATAATCATTCCGGGTAGGCATGTTATTCCACATAGGATAATTATTCCGGGTACGCATGTTGTTTATTCCGGATTGAGGTTTATTCAGAATTAAATGTTTATTCTAATGAAGGTTGTTTGAGTGTCTTAACAGTCTAAGGGATTATGTCTTTTGTATAATGCTTAGGTATAAACTCATCATGATATCCATATCTGTATGTATCAACTTTTGTGTTTTATTCTTAAGCAGAAACAATGACTAACCCAACCGTGCAACAAATCCAAGAATCTAGAGCAGCAGCCATTGCCGAGGCTAAAACCCTCAAGTTCATTCCAAACAACTACCGGTTGAAGGAGGTCTCTCATTCTACTCACAATGGATTCCAGGTAGGTTCAGCCATTCTTGACAATTCTCGCTTCAAGAATGCGCTAAGGAAAAGTGCTTCGGTACCCTTCGACTACATGTACGAATTTTGGGCAACCAAGGAGAAGACGTCCAATAAGATAACATTCCTCTTGGACAACAAGCAACAAACTCTCACAGTGTCAGACTTTCGCAAGATCTTTGGTTTTCGGGAGGCACCCAAAGGATTATCATACTCAGCGAACCCTACCAAGAACCAGCTCATGGAGATGTTCACTGACATTGGATGTGCAGACATACGAATAGTGTCCGAGTTTACCACAGCCAAAGTGGGTCAACCTTGGAGAGCAATTTTTGGTATTCTCAGCCGATGTCTCACACCCAAAACAACTGGGTTTGATGCTGTTCGTCCGCCAGTCATCAAGATGTTTTATGGTATGTTCAAAGGTATGGGTATTGATTATGCATCATTGCTGTGGGAAGAGTTTACTTTTCAACACTTCACAAACACGAAGGGTAAGGTTAAAGGTTACCAGTACCCTAGGTTCATTAAGCTGATCATACATTACTTTATGGAAAACGATGCATCTATTGATAAGCGTGCAGGTAGCCGTCACCACACAATGGATGCTGATGATTTGTGGACTTAAGGCAAGAAACTCATTCCAATATTATTATCCCTGGTCCCATTCCCAGTCATCTCCTGACAGATGAGATTATCGCATCTGCTGATTACAAGAACTTGCTACAAGAAATTGAGAATCAACGAGCAAGCATTCAAGCAGGTGAAGGCTCATCTACCACGGTTAAGAGCAAAGGTAAACGCAAGCAAACAGCTTTACCTGAACCGAAAGCCAAAAAGTCAAAGACCGTAGCTAAGAAGGGTAAGAGCACGACTGACAAGTTTGTTATTCGCGATGAAGAAGATATTGATGACTATCTTACTCCTGAGCAAACTCGAAAGACTGAGAAAAAGTTAATGAAGAGGGCTATCGAAAAGAGTAGGAGAGACACGGGCGGTAGTGGTTCGGGTGCACAGAAAGATATTGAAGAAGAGTACTAGGAGCCAGATGATGTTGATGAGTTTGGATCACCCGAATGGTATTCTACTTCGAAGGAGACATCCATCCCTGTTTCAGCAAGTGTTGAAAAGGAGTCCGGTGCTCCTACAATCATGGTATCAACTCAACCTCCACCAATACAACCCTTACCAACCCGACCAGTACCAACACCATTCCTTCCACCACCAATAACTCCCATGCTTAGTACAGTAGTCACAACTGAGCCTCTTCAACCAACCCAGAGTAGCTCTGCATCATCTTCAATGGCTGTATTTGTAATGGTAGAAATGTTGGATAAACATACGGATAATCAAAAAAGAGAGATGGATGAACTTCGCCAAGAGCTACATAGACGATTTCAAAGTGAAGAAGCATCTAAGAAAGCCCAAGAAGAGATGCTTGCTAAGTTCTCTGCAGAGATGGAGTTGACACGTAAAGCTCATGCAGAAGAACTTGCTCAGGTCAAAAAGGCTGAAGCTGATAGGTATGAAGCACGACTTACGAGACTTCGAGCTATTAAGGATAACTACAAAGAGCAGAAAGAAACTCTTGAAGCTTCTATTGAGGAGAGAGTGAAAGAACCCGTTGAATCCCTTATGCCAAAACTGCGTGATGAGTTGAAGACACTCGCGGCTGATAACTTGATGATCAAGTCATCCAATCCTTCTCAATCCACCTACAAAATTGCATATGACTTGATGGATTTTGAATTAAAGAAGATTCTTAAAGCTCGTATGAGGGAAGTTGGATCTTTTGATAAGTCTAAAGTTCAACGGACACTCTACAAGTCACTAAACGATGCTATTATGGAGGATGATCGGCTGTTCAAAATGTTTGGAAGTGTGGTACCTTACCACATTCTGCCTGAGGAGGAAAAAGATGATAGTGAACAGGAAGAGGGTACTGGTGAAGAAGAAGAGGAAGAAGAAGGAGAAGAAGAAGAAGAAGAAGATGATGATGATGGTGACGATGGTGGTGAGGATGATGATGAGGATGATGATGATGATGATGATGATGGTGATGATGGTGGTGATGGAAATGAGGAGAGTGCTAAGGGAAGCAACGAGAATAACAATAAGGATGATGAGGGTAAACAGCAGGAAACAGGGGATAAGGTTGCCAGCACAAAGAAACCTTCTAAGTCTGGAACCAAGTCTAAGAAAGATGTTGTGCAGAAGGAAAAATCCACCTCAACAGAATCAAGACGATCCAAGTGGCGCCACGATGTGAATGCTACTACAGCGTCATCGATTCCCGGTACATCTATTGTTGTGTCTATACCTGTTATCACTAACCCTGTTAGTTCTGTTGTTGCTCCTGTGATTGCAGAGTGAGTAACTGAACCTGAAGCAGCACAACACTCGCCTGTTCATGACACCGCCGAGATGCCTGAATCAGAACCAGCACGTGTTCATGTCTCTACTCCTCTACAACAAGAACCACAATCTACTGTTCCTGAGTCAAGCACACGGGACTGGGAAGACACATTGGAGATTGACGAGACTGCACCGCCACAAGCTTGGATCACGGCAGCGGCTCAATATGATCCAATCACCGACGCTGACAGAGATGTTCTATATCTCCGTATCCGTAGTCCGATTGACTTGTGCGCATTTCTGGCTCATGAGTATAAATCTTCGGTCACTCCGTCGTTGGTAAAGAGAGCGCTAAAGGATAAGAGAATTCGCGCCAAAACCAGGTTAACCCGAATGGAGTTCGAGTATTATGCTGACGAGGTCCTGAAAGCTCTTAACACCGTTCAAAGGCCAGGCCTCCATGAATCAGAAAGAGCTCCACCTCCACTTGATCCTTCTCAAGATAATCAGATCGCTCTCGACTTCTTCGTCACCTATGATCTTGAGTATCTCCTCAAGGGTTCATCAAAGTACGCAACCTCCCTGACCTTGCTGAAAGCTGCCAACTAGGGGACAATATCCTGGATCGAGGAAAAGGTAAACCGACTCTGGGTCCCAAGGGTAACTCGTAATTATGATATGTATGCTGTTATAGGTGCATCTCATTGGGACGAACGAGTCCGAAGGGCGTACAGGGGTTGCTGCTTAGCCAATTCAGGAAGCAAGGTTAGATCCGATATTCGCATCTCCAGCATTTTAGGACTAAAAACTGAAGCCAAGAATGGCTATTATCATGTGACGGAGATTCGTCTAAAAAGGGAGGATGACAGAGAATACAAAATCCAGCAGGGAGATGTTTCTATCATTCGCCTTGAGGATATCGAAGACATGTTGCTTATGATGACCCGGGATCAACTCACACATATTCCTCGTGAAGACATCATTGCCTTGAATACAGCACTTCGTATGTTCACACGAAGCGTTGTTATCAAGAAACGAGTTGAAGATCTTCAGTTGGGAGTTGAAAGCTACCAAAGGAAGCTTAACCTAACCCGTCCAGTGAATCAAGTTCTACCTCAACATGTCACAAGATGTCCCTATACCGGCATTTCTGTTCCGAATTACGGGATTTTCTACTTGAACAGTCGAGGGATAATGAAGTTTATGAGGGTGGGTGAGCTTCATAAGTACAGTGATGGGACTCTTATATACGTCAGAGGAAAGTTGGATCATCTCAATTCGGGTGGGTCTTTACCAGAGATGACTGAGGACTGGCATCAGGGTTATCGGCAAATGGCGAAGTATGTGATCAAGAAGATTGATCAAAAGCTTCGTGAACATAGATTGATGAGGAGTTTAGAAAGATTCGTTGGTGGTAGACCATATGGAGTGCACCACAAGTTACTGCAACGATCCATCTAATGGGTCGTACATTTCAGGTCCACTTTATATTGGTTTTTTAATTGTGAATATGTAAATTTGTGAATATTGTGCTTTTACGGCTTGATGTAGTGTTAAGGTATGATAATTTTTCAAGAATTTCTCACGAGATTCTAAATCTTTCAAAATATATCATACTAAAGCACTACAACTATCCCTTATTAATTTAAGGGGGAGCATTAACATGTTCTATGGCCAAACATCGATTTCATTTTTACCCAAAGACCGGTTAATCCATTCAATATCCCAAATATTAATGGTTAACATTTTGGATAAGGGGAGAAAATGGGATTAAGGAGACTTACATGATACTTGGCTAAAAGATGAAAAAGACTTAACGATTATCCAACTTAATATGTGTAAAGCACGTGTTAAGTGGGAGCGTTTTTGATGAACAAAACACCTAAGGTACAAAACTTTTGATTTCAATATCACAAGTACCTTAGGTGATTTTCAATGATTTTTCATGGTGGCTATACTTTCCCAAAACACGCTTAATTCACGACGAATGTGGTGACAAAAGGGTGGTAGGAATAGGTTTAGTCCAATGATTCATCAGAGCCGATGGAATCTTCCCAAGGACAAATCCCTAGATAGAATTAGAAGTCCTAGGAAAGTTGGAGAAAGATTGTGAACGTAGCTGAATGCCGACCAAGTACTTAAGATAGCACTGGAACAATCACAACAAGGTGCTAGTTATGACGTATTGGTAAGCATTGAAGGGGTTGAATAATGAAAAAGAATTGTAAAGATAAAGGGTGTAAAGAAAGAAGCCCTCCTTACAACTTTAGGCAGAAACCGGGTCAATACATATGCTATTGAGATCATTTTTGTTAATGATTCTCGCTATTGAAGAAAGACATCATGGACCCAGTGATGCAATGCACAACCCTTCCCAGCTAACTCAAATATCTCTCAAAAGGTATTTGTTGAAATCGCACGAAGATCAACACGTTATCTATTGGTTTATTCACTCCGAATAGACTGGTATTGAAAAGGTGGCATTCCTCTCCAGCCATCGCTCACTAAATCAAAACGCACTATCGAGTCTAGAGCCAAGAGATCATCAAAAGTCTCATTAGGACACTTTCCATTTATTCCTTGCTTTCTCACACACTGTGAAAAGTAAGAGATTTGCATGAGTCCTATGCAGTATTCCTGTAATATTGCCAGAACATCCGAGTAATACGCAAGTATTACAATGAAGATGGAAATCCTGCTTGAGCCAACATCAAACAAGCTCATGGTAGGTTACACGTGCGGTTCTTTTAGAACCAATCTTGTGAAAAACTGGAAAGAAACAGTGGTTTAATTCTTAATTGAACTTAAACTCGTTCCAGGCCTCTACGCATTATCATATGATCTTGCCAGAACACTCAGAGTGACTCTTTATTGATCACAGTGACGAGTGGAAATCCTTCTAGTGTTAACATCAAACAGCACTTGGTAGGTGACGTGCAAGATTCTTTATGAATTGAGCTCGTGATAACTGGAAAGCAACGATGGTGAAAATCTTAATTGAAATTCACTTGTTCCAGGTTTCATGAATTGACGGCTTCAAATCACAAGGATAATTTATCCAAGTGATTCACTCTTTATGTTCGCAGTCAGCTTTGGACGGTCGAATAAAGAGAACGGGTTTACCCGCGAAATCCTGTCAGGAAGTTACTTATTTGAAACTATCCGTCACGGGTACGATATCTAATATCGTCCAACGGTCTTCACCGACCGGAGGTAAAATGCTGCCGAATTAGAATAAAATGTCAAAGCCATTTTATTCGTGTCGTTGTTGTGTACTTGTTAAAGACGGTGGCGTTGCTGTGTACCTGTTGAAGACGGTGGCGTTGCTGTGTACCAGTTAAAGACGGTGGTGTTGCGGTGTACCTGTAGAAGTCGTTCCCACATGCTTATGTTTTTCTGCATCAAAGTTCAGCAAAAATTCAAGAAAGTACAAGATGAAGTCTTCCGCTGTACCAAACTCTGAAGCTTTCGAGAATTCAACAAAAAGACATAAGTGTGTGGAACATGGAGTCACGAGGAGGCAAGTTTCACAAGAAGGCAAAGATCGCACGTGATTGGTCAAAAGAACAATGCTCTCAAGCCAAAGCCTAAAAGATGAAACCAACATATTCACAACAAAAAGAAAAGAAGAAAAGACTACGAGCTAAAGAACGAAGACTTAGTATAGTATGCTAGGTTTAGAACTTTGTAACATGGAGTGACCTCCCTTAGGGGGAGATTGTTATAAATACGTTTTAACGTATATTAGAAGTATCGGTCACTCCACAATATTATTTATGTTGTAATAGCTCGTAGTTAGTGTTACTTATTAAGTTAAGTAAGAAACCGACCCATGGGCTTGTCATGAGTCGGCCCAAGCCCATATAAGGGCCTTGGATATAAATACCCCTTTCCACCATGGAAAGGGGTTGGTTGTTGATTTTCACTTAGTTCATTTGAATAAAAAGACATAGTTTCTCTCTCACTTTCTCTCTCTAGTTTCTCTCTCTAGAAATCATCAACCCACTTCATAGATTCATAGGTTATCAATATTCTACAACATTTAATTGAACCATATCCCTCAGTAATACAAGATGAAATATCACCAAAAACTACCTTAGGACCTAGTTGCTCCACGTATTTGTTTAAATAACTTTTGAATCCAGTCATACTCGTTGAGCACTCGTTGTCTAGGTACCACACAGGCTCCCTAAAGTGTTTCTACACAAATAACGAGGTGGATTAGTTTCTTTTGTGAGCCTACCTTTTAGTAGGCTCTATGGGTTTGTTAGCCAGACGTCTTTCACCTCGTTTGAAGTGTTCAAACTCGGCATGGTCTGATGTGGAGTGAACTATCTTCCACGGTTTTGCAACTCAATCCTACTTAGGATGCAGTACATTGAGATGACTCGGCTATCATGCCTCTTCTGACCATGATGATCCTCTTATGTCCTGAGGTAGAGTGATCATTGCTTCTACAAATTTCACACTCAGGGTAGTTAAGGTAGTCATTAGTGTAACACTCATGTTTTTACCATATAGAAGCGGAAGCTAATCTGGGGTATTACTTTCAAGGTACCATAGTCACAATAATAGAAAATGCTCAAAGAGACATTTTATAAAAAAACCTTGTCATCATTCAATTATTATTCAAAGTTAACAAAACAACTATACATACACTATACATCACAGGTTTCCCAAAGATCTAGTTTTATTTATTTGAATAAAAACTTTTCAAGACACCACCATCCGCAGCCCGCAAGTCTTCATTCTCCTGAAATATATGCTTAAAAGTAAACACAAAGGTTGAGTGAATTCATAGGTTTAAACAATATTTTAATGACTCCAGGCTATAGTGTTATACACCCAAATTTCAAATTCATTGATTCTTATTGCACTAGCTCATTACCCCGCGACTATTCATTATCAGAAAAACCAACAAATTACCGTTATGCCGGATGTTTGTCGGACTATCTTGATTTTAGCAAAATAAAGCATATTTGCTTAGCCTAGGTAGGAACCATTAGCATTCCATCAAGTGCGACTTGCCCAAATAGATAATGTCAGTCCTCAATAGTACTATTCATAATACTGACGCTCATTTTCTAGAAATGATTAGCGGTCCATAATTAAAAATGACTTAATGGCAATAAGTAAATGTAGTGTCAATAATCATATAGGCAGCATACAAAAACACTTGTATTCTATTTTTAGCATATATCCCCCTCACGGGTTTTCAAATCATTTATATACTTTCAAAAGTGAGGCTATAAATTCACCTTAGCCTATGAATCCTTGAGGTACTCTGATATAATCAATCATAACTTCTCACTGAATTAGAGTTGACACACAATTATGTGTATATATCAAGTCGTATCCTATGAGTTTAATTTCTTATATAGTAATTTATATATCTTTTTTTATTTGTGTATTTTGGAATTATAGTATCTTTGTTCGGGCCATTATACTCAGAAGCTATTCTATAAACGTTTGAGGAGCCAGGGCACTTTAAATCATAAACCCAACCACTCAGTCAAAACGTAATATCGAGATGGAACATATTTTTACAAATCTCCCTACTAACATGACACATTGTATATTATTACATTTTATGTTCTTTAGTTTGAAAATTGACAAAAATAGTACTTTTAGTTATAGTTTGGCATATTTACACTTTTAACCCCTAATGTATATAGTTTTAATATTTACATTTACAACCTTTAAATATTAACCTTAAGGTTTCAAACTTTCTAATATTTACCATTATAGTTTTAACTTTGACAAAATGACACTTTCGGCCCAAAATGTTTATAGTTTCAAAAATGACAGTTTTAGTCCCTATACTTGTTACAAATCTCATAACAACCTCAAAGATGTACCAAATGATCTAAGATTTTAGAACAAAGTTTAAAACCACATTTAAAATCATAATAACAACATTTATCCATAATTATAGCTTTTGAAATGGATTTTAAGTCATTATTTATTGTAAATTACAAAACTAGGATTTTAAGACATCTTTAACTTATAACTTTCATTTTAAATGATCATATGATCTAATTTCTTTTAGAATAGTTTTCTAACATCCTATAAACATCATAGAAAGTATAAGAAAACGTATAACAATATCAAAGCTTAGTTAACACAGAGACTACCTACGTAGCTCCAAAATGTCTCCTTATGGCTTCCTATGAACTCTACTCGCTATCAAAGCTTCAAGAGCTTCAATTGCTTCTTTCTAGACCTGGTTTCTGGTCTTATAAGAGTCCTAATACTTTTTTATAAGTCGTTTAAATAATGGGTATGGAGATACAAAGGAAACAGGGTGCATGTTCTAATTTATGTTATTCACCCCTATTTATACCCATTTCAACCCTTAGGCTCCAAGTTCTATCCTTAAGCGTGTAACATAAATAGACTAGTGACTAAGGGAAGATAGGAAAGGTCTATGCAAGTTTATAGAGTCTAGGATCAAAATATCTTGCACTTGTGGATTAAAATAGGTCACAGCATATTATGGATAGAATTAGTGATGTGTAGCCTTTAAGTAGGTGATGCACCTCCTTGTAGACACTACAAAATATCTAGGGACATCCTAAATATCTGATTCTAGGTTTAAATTTGGGAGGGAAGAAGTTTAAACCAGGTTTTGGAGGGAAAAAGTAAACCGGGTCGAAAAACTAGGGCTTGTAACTTTATACTTTGTAATTTTGATGATTAAGGATTTAGGAATGTGATTAGTGATGGATTAAGGTGTAATTAAGGTTTACACATTGTATTTAGAAGGTTTGGATCCTTGGTTTGAAGTTTAACAAAGGTTTGAAGGGAAATTAGGAAGAAAACTTATGTAGATTAGGGTTTCTAAATGATCTAGGGTTAAATCTTAGTAAAACTCATTGTCTGTAAACTCAATTTAGGTCTTAGACATTGTGTTTTAAGTATCTAAAGTGGTTCTACACTTGGTTTAATAGGTTATCCTAAGTGAATATGTCTAAAGAGTGAAAATACCTATTTTAACCTAACTTACAAGTCATGCATTGAAATCTTGTACCTTGTGCTTTAGAGTACTTTTACATTGTCTTAATATAATGTTATAACCTTAATGTAATGATATAAGTGTTGGTGGACTTGTCCTAAAAGACTAGGTATTGATTCTGTCACACCCTACCATGGCGGAATACGAGGCGCGAACTATGGATATCATCACAACAAAAGGTGTCTATAGAGAAAACTAAATGCAAAAGAAATGTCATAAATGGCGACACAAATGTCATGAAAATATCTCAACAAAATGCAAGAGTCTAGGTAAGTAGGTAAAAGTCCCACCTCTTACCAAAGACAAACATAAACAAACATTCAAACATATAGGTGTCTAACAGTATCACTTATTCAAATGACAAATGAAAAACTAAGAGGAAAGGGGGTTCCTCGAAATGCATTCCTAAGCCTCCAAATCTATCCACTTCTATTCTCAAGCTTAACCACATTCTCACCTGTAAGAGACACTAAAACACGTCAACATAAAGTTAGTGAGAGTCCTAGGTTTAGACTCCAACACAAAACAAGTTATAAGCTGTGAACAACCATAAACCAATAAACATATGGACAATGTGTTATAATTATGTATTAACAACTAACATCCATGATTTAACCATTCCACACAATTACAAGGCTCCCAGCCTTACCAGTCACCATGGTTCCATAGGTGCCCATACACCTATGTACCAATCCCAAGGTGTGACAACCCTGGTTTTGAGGTTCGTCACTTAGTTTTATGTTGTGCTAGTTGCGTGTCTTTACGTGTTTATGTGCTTATTGGTGTGTATAGGTTGTGGTTTGGATATCGTTTCCGGTACGGGGTACCTTGTGAATGAAACGATGTGTGATGATTTCATGTTCATGAGTTCACATGGTAGTGACTATGAAGTGAGATGGTGTTATTTGGTGGTTCTAAGTATACGTATATGTATTATAGAAAATCGTATTTTTACGATTTACGGTTTAGCATTTAGAGGTCGCGGATGAGGTAATTAGTCATATGAATATTTTTCGGGATGGTTTTAAGTCATTTAGGACTTAGTTATAAAGTTTATTTCAAAATTTGAGATTTTTTTAAAAGTGTATATTTTACGTCTTTTACGGTAAAACGTGTAAATTTGACTAGTTTTACGGTTTTGTGGTTTTGGAAGCTTTAGGAGCTGAAATAAATTAAGGAAAATTAAAGTAATATTAATAAAATAATATTAAATAATAAAAATAAAAAAAACGAATTTAGGGGTGTTTGGGTCGGTTTAGATGCACCAAAGAAGAAAGAAAGAAGGGAAAAGCCCAAAACAGGCCCAATGGACTTGTAATGGGATTAGGGGGCCTTTAGGACTTAACCAAACCCAACTAATAACCATAATAATCAGGTTTTTAACCTCCATAACATCTTCTAGCCGAAATTCATCAATGGTGTTCAATTAGGGTTCTTCAAAAATTAGGTTTTCTTCATCTTCTATTAATTCAAAGGTAAAACCTTCTTAACCCTTTTCATATTAAATGTTTTTAATGTTTCTATGATCATATGATGGATTTAGGTTAGGGTTTAATTTAAGAACAGTAAATTAATGTTATAATAATGAGTTCATAATGATTACATAAATTAGGGCTTGTAATTAAAGGGATTAGGGTTAATTAATGAGGTTGATTTTGTTAAACCCGTTTTTAAAAACTGGGCAGAATTTTGAGTCAATTGTTTTGATCATATCGGGAGTTCTAGGAACATTCAAGATGCGATCCAAGTATCCCTGAAAAGGTAATTGAAGTGGCTTTCTAATGCAAGAAACTAGAACTAAATTGGAGGTGGGAAGTGGGTCAAAAACAGGTTACAACAGTCGGAGGTCAATACAGTTTTGAAGTCAGCCTGTTTTCTTTTTAAGTTTTGGGTTGTTTGGGGTACTTAGGTTTGCATTGGGATCTTCTCACGAACATGAGAGATGGTTTATATATTGTAGCAAGTATCTGCACTTGGGCTAAAGTTGTGGTTTAGGGTAAGACCCTCTAATGGTAACAAACTTTTCATATGTTTAAAATTAGTAAATTCTGGATAGGTAGCAATATATACACATATATCGGGGCCTTAACAGTAGCTTTAAGGTTAGGGAAAGTGGGAGGTTTTAGCTAACATATGTAAAAGTATGAATATTCCTTTTACAGAAACCATGGGTATATTTAAGTGGACGTTTGACTTAAAGTTTTGAGACCTAAAAACTGAGACTGTTTTGTGTAAAATATGAACGGGATAGTTATTAAACTTAACCAAGTTAAGGACTTGTTAAGGAAGGGTAATGGGATGGTTAGAGCTTATCAATGAGGTTTTTATATGGGAATAGACTAGATGTCCATCATAGGTTGACGAGCCATCTTAGTGATAGGTTCGTGTAATGATTTCGTGTTTTTGGTTTGTTAGCTTGTTGCTAGTGCGAGGACTTGTGAAGAAGCTATCAGGTGAGTTTCATAGTCCTATGTTTATTATTGATTTTGACTTCCAGATGGGATGGAAGAGACACTGTGTTGAGTTATTTTCTAAATTGATGATGTGAATGTTTTTGTGATTTGAGATGGACTTGTGTGTACATTGTGTGATTAACTGCTATGTGATTCTTGATTGTGTATGATTTGGATCGGGGGACACGTGCCGTCTCAGTTATTGTGGTTTGACAAGGTAGGGGCCTTGTGGTTTGCCAAGGTAGTGGCCTTGGGATAGGTACATAGTGTGATCATCTATGGTACCATGATGTTTTTTGGCAAGGTAGGAGCCTTGGATTGGTTTGGTATGATTAATCTTGATTGATAGCTGTTATTGCATATTTGTAACACATTGTCCATATGTTATTGTGTTGATGGTTGTTATTCACAGCTTATAACTGATTTAGCGTTAGAGTCTAAACCTATGACTCTCACCAACTTTATGTTGAGAGTTTTAGTGTCTCTTTCAGGTGATAACGTGGTTAAGCGTGAGAACTTATGTGGCTAGGATTTGGAGAGCGTAGGAATGCATATAGAAGGATATCCCCGTTTCCTTCTTAGTTTACCTTTATGTTTTTTTTATAAGTGATGCATGTTGGCACCTATATGTTTGATATGTTTGTGTTATTTGTTTGTCTCGGGTAAATGGTAGTATTGTTACCTATTTACCTAGACTCCTGTATGTTGAGATATTGTCATGACATTTGTGTCGCCATTTATGACATTTCTTATTTCCTTTAGTTATCTCTATAGACACACCATGTTGTGATGATATCCATACGTCGCGCCCCATATTCCGCCATGGTGGGGTGTGACAGAATGGTATCAGAGACAATGGTTATAGAGAATTAGGTTGCCTAGTCGCGTAGCCTAGTCTATAGCTTAAGGGTCCCTGCATATAGGCGTCATAGGAGTATGTGTGCATTTTATTATAATTGATGTGTTTGAATGTTATTTATTGTGATGTTTTGACTAGTATGAATTGAACCATAGTAAGTTCATACTTAGCCACATGTTATTTTCTTTTTGGGTTGTGACTAGTGCGGGTTGAACCATAATCGTCCACACTAGTCATTGTCGTATTTTGCTTAAATTGTACATTATAGTACATAATTTGGTACATGGTAGTTCTATCTTTTGTTGGGTTATTTATGTACCTGGGGTATAGTATTTTTTCTTTTGATGTTTAAGTCATGTTCCTTAAGAATCGTGTGGTGGTTCGAGTTACTAGGAGTACATGGGTAGGAAGGATTTTAAGCCGTTTCCACTCTTATGAGCGACATGACTTATAACTGATTATGTTTTCGTTTTGGATTTAGTCTAGGCTGTTTAAGCTAGACTATGGATTTCTGTATTCCAAGAGTTTTATTATGTTATTTTTTATAGATGGAGTTTTGGATCTTATTGGTTATGTGGTTATGAGCTTATGTGAGTAGATGGATTTATGTATTATATGTTGTATTGATTCTTATAAATGTCATCATAGGAGGGAGTGCATTGGGGAAAGGGTAATTGTATAAGTATGGTGTCCAACATAGTTATACAAGTACCACAACTTCAATGGGTTCCCAAGTATGGTTGTATGAAAGAGGGTTAGTACATGCTTGTATATGATGAGATGTAGAATTTGGGTATACGTATTATATATGAGTTTATGTAATGGATACCTACGATATGGCTATTGTTCTTTTTGTGTTATATGTTTTGGGTTATAGTTGTGTTGTGTGATTTTGGGGTCAAACGATATGGTTTGGTTTTGGAGGTGGGCTTTCTGCCTTGTTGTGGCACGGTGAGATGGTGATTACTCGTATGGAAAAACGAGCGTATAAATCAATTGATTGACTACGTGTATGATAACGAGTATGTTTGGGGGATTCAATAGATATACATATGCGGATGTATATATACTACTATGTGTTAAGTTATGGTATATGGTCGTTCACTAGTTATTATAACTTGAATGTACCTTGTGTTTGTTCGTGTTTTATGGTGCTGTAGTTTGGTGGAGTTTCAACGATGTTTTGAATCTTTTGAACTGTGTCTTGTAGCGTATTCTTTGAGTTTCGTATTTCACGTGTACGTTTTAAAACGGTGTTCTTGGTTTTAAGTCTATTGAAATAACCTGGGATTCTTTTGAGATAATGAAATCTTTTGTGTTGAGTCTTACATTTCTTTTGGTTGGTATATGGAAAAAGGGGACTTGGAAATCTAGTATAGGGTTAGATAGTTGGTCGTATTCGGTAAAATAAGGGTAAGGTGTTGGGGTCGTGTTTGAAACAAGATGTAACATAAGATTTCTTTTTAGTCAACACTTATTTATTTCAAATTCTAAAAAACTTTCTTTAAAATAAAGCGAAGTAAAA